>JANHZT010002178.1:20838-32167 GCA_032468215.1 Stegonotus admiraltiensis | reverse complement strand
AGTCGGCCGCCTGCACCACAGCAGGGGGGAGGCATTTTTTGTCCTCTCCAGGCTCCAGAGGCTTTCCTCAAGCCTCTGGGAGAGTGAAAACAGCTTCCCCCCCGGGTCCGGAGGCTCTCCGGTGGCCAGAAACAGGCCCATTTCCAGACTTCCAGAACCTCCGGTAGGCCCGGTTTTTGCCCTCCCAGCCCCTCCGTGCAGCCCCTGCACTTACCTGGAATGATGAACAGGCCGCTTGGAGACTCCTGGGAGGGGAGGAGTGAGGTGCGAGAGGCAGGGTGGGCGTGGCCAGGGGTGGCATTTGAGAGTTTGTTGAACCCCAGTGATCCTTGGCTAGAGGATCACTTGAACCCTGAGGAACCCCCAGGAGCCCACCCCTGCCCAAGCACCACACAACAGGGCGAGCTCCCGTTCCTTGCCCCAGCTCCTGCCCACCTAGCAGTTCAAAAACATGCAAATGTGAGTAGATTAATAGGTACCACTTTGGTGGGAAGATAACAGCATTCTGTGCATCTTTGGCATATAACCAAACTGGCCCCATGACCACAGAAAATGTCTTAGGACAACTCTGGCTCCTTTACGAAGAAACGGAGATGAGCCCCGTGCCCTAGAGTTGGATACAACCAGACAGGGGAAACTTTTACCTTTACTTTTTCTTAACCTTCTGAAATACATGATGGTCAGCTTCCAAAAACTATGTCTCTAACTAACAGTATCAGGGAAGTTTTCCATAATAAATGGGGCTGCCAATTTACATATTCACTAGTTTTATTGGCCTTCGTTTTAACCAGCTGATCATTCAACATGCTGTTGTTTCTTTAACATTTGCTTTGCTCTAGATTGGGTCTTTTGTATTTCTTAGTAAATTGACAAATGAAATTCTACAGCTGGGATTCTTAATAATAGGAGCCAGATTTTGTTAAATTGGATATTATCTCACATTTCTTCCAACAGTTCAAAAGGCACTATTACTGAACTTCCGTTCATGTGAAGATTTTTAGAAAACCAGGAGGCCATGTGTTCTAGTCTCACCTTGGGCATAAAACCAGCTGTGTGACTTTGGGCCAATCACTGTCTCAGCCCTAAAAAGCAGGCAATGGCAAACCACTTCTGAAATATTGCTAAGAAAGCTGCAGGGTCCTGTCCAGGCAGTTGCCAAGAGTCAAGACTGACTTGAAGGCACTCACAAATCAATTAGTTAAACTGAGAAAAGGATAATCTTTAAAATCTGCTAACGATTCTTTGATCTGTTGACAATCTTCATCCTAATGTGTCTTCCTGAAGGTCCATCGGGTGTTTTCCAAAGGGGTGGCTTCCCAGGAGGGGAAAATTCACCGTGGTGACCTCATTCTTTCTATCAACGGCACTTGTTTGGCGGGTTCTGTCCATGGGGACGTCCTCAACGCGCTCCATCAGGCCAGGCTCCATAAATATGCCATCGTGGTCATCAAGAAGGAGAAAGACAGAGGAAGGATGCCTCCTTGGAGCAATGAAATGCCTACTTCGGGTAGGCCAACTTTGGTGGCTGCAGCCACAGGAAGTGAAGCAGGTACTGTACAATATGGGTTAAGTACAGGGGTGGGCTGCTGGGGGTTTGCAAGGGTTCGGGAGAACCTCTAGCTAAGATTCTGTGCAGTTCGGAGAGCCCCCAAATCCCACTCCTGGCTGGCCTCCCCATCCATCTCGCCCCTCCCAGGAGTCCCCACGTGGCCTGTTTTGGATGCAGGTAAGTGCAGGGTGTGTGTGGAGGCTCGGGGAGGGTGAAAAACAGGCCTACCGGAAGTTCAGGAAAGCCAGAAATGGAGGGCCTTCAGAGCCTGGGGAGGCCGTTTTCTCCCTTCCGGAGGCTCAAGAAAGCCTTTGGAGCCCGGGGAGGACACAAATGCCCCCACCCCCTGCGGTGGTGCAGGAGGCTGACTAGGCCACGCCCACCATGGCCACGCCCACCCACCCACCAACCAGGCAGAGAATCCTTTGCTAAAATTTTTGAAGCCCACCCCTGGTTAAGTAGTTTATGAAATGAATTCACCGATCCCTCTATTCTCTTAAGCAGTGGCGGGGAGAGCTGCCCCCATAGGACCCATACTCCAGTTATAAACTTTTGGATGGAGTAGGTGAAAATTTGAAAATACATTCAATTGTCAATTGGAATCCTTTAGCATCCAGATAATCCTTTGAAAAAATAGGAAGATGCTTAAATATCTCAGGCCAAAGCAGAACCGAACTGCTAGATTTTCACGCAGGGACGTTGGACATCTGACAGCGGCTCTCAGCTTTTGGTTTATAAATCAGATAATAAATACGGACATTTTACTCCCAGAGACATTTAGATTTATATGCGTTCGTATAATCCAAGTTCAAGTATTCCAACAGCATTGCTGGAGCCCTGCTGCCACAGCTAAAAATGAAGTCTTCGATGGTCTGCTCTCCATTTCAAAAATAGAAATAACATAAGGAAGGAATGACTGCAAAATGTGATTTATACTTTCCAAAGATTTGGAGAACCAGACGTGTCTCTGGTGTACTGTCAAGGTCTGTTTTGTGCTGTCTGTAGTATGACCTCTTATAGGTGATTAACCTATATTTGATCATAGGAGCGAGGCGTTTTTCTGAATTTTTTTTTCTTTCTCTCTCCAAAGGTCCAAGCAGAGACCTGAATGGGTCCATTTGTGTTGAACTTTTGAAGACTTCTGCTGGCTTGGGTTTCAGTCTGGATGGTGGGAAAGCTTCAGTATCTGGAGACAGACCTTTGCTCATCAAAAGAATTTTTAAAGGTAACTTGGAGAAGTTTTCTGAAAATCCTGTTTTTTCCTCTACTAAAGAAAACGCACTGCCCTCTTTGCAAGTCTGAACAGCAGACTTTCATTTGTGAAGGGCACAAATTTCCTGCATAGCTTTTGCAGAATAAAAAAAGTATACTTATACAAAGTCAGCTTATTGTCCCCCCCAAACCGGGTCCTCATTTTATCCACCTTAGAAAGGATGGAAGGCTGAGTCGACCTTGAGCCTGGTGGGACTCGAACTTGCAGTAATTGCAAGCAGCTGATGTTAATAACAGACTTACTTAGTCTGTTGAGCCACCAGATGATGTCAGCATTAACAAAAGGGTGCACTCTGGAATCACTTCCTGATAGCTGTACTGTTCAAAATTCCAGCTTGGTTAGATCTCACTCAACAGACCAGCCAATTCCTAATCTGCTTTCTATATGTCATTATCGTCACCCTGTTTATCAGAAATGTGTTGTGGCCTGTCGGCTGCCAGCAAAGCTAGCAGCAGAGTCAGACAAGGAGGGACTTGAGGGAGAGCCTGGGCCAGCTTCGGAGCCTTTGGAAGGCTCTGTTGTGATCTAGGCTTCCTGAGTCATTGAAACACACGAGTAGTCCCAAAAACCTCTTTTATTGCAACAGCTGTGAATTATGTTCATTCACAGCTGTCCTAATTAGTTGCAAAAAGTCCTGCGGGAGAAGTCCTTTGGGATAATCACCAACCTTTATCTCCTTTGACACGCTGCCAAAAACCTACTTGGCAAAGCCACACAGAGTCCAGAATCAAACAGAGATGCCAACTGGGAACAGAATTAACAACGTTGCTTTCCTGCAAAGGGCCCACGTGCCTTTGCTCCTCTTTTAAGCCTTATGGGAGGGGCCAATCACCTCCAGGCCTTACTCCCGAGTCGTCCCTTTAGTTTTAACTGTTCTTGCCTGCTGGCAGCTCTGTGCATGCACGCACTAGGAACAGGCTCCCCCTGTTCCTCTGGCTCTCTGATGTCCGACTCTGGAGGCTCCAGAGTCCACGCATAACTCTCAGATGGCCCTGGCCCCATCTCTGCCTCCGACACAGAGCCCTTCCCCAGACTCCAGAATTGGCCCATCTTCCTCCTCAGCCTCCTCACTGTCCAACTCCGCTGTCAGCTCTGCAGACTGCTGGCGGACCACAACAGGCTCTGACAAGGAAACAGCATCAGAGACAGAGGCAAAGCTGGAACCTTCCTTCCTCCCCCAGGTGGAGAGGCAGCTGTCTTCAGGGCCTGAGCTGAGTGAGGGGGAGGAAAAGATGGGGCCCATCTGAGATGCGTGTATGCTCAGAGTGGAAAGGAGAGGAGAACAACGGAAAGCAATAAGCCGGCTCTCAGGGAGAGGCAGACATGGATACTAGCCAGCCCTTCCCTGGCTGGGAAATAAATAGTAGGGGTTTGGGAGTGGCCGGTTGTTGCAGACAACCATTCATTTCTAGTATACAGCAAGCAATTTGGATTTCTTGGATAAACCCAGGTTTGTTGGGACTAATTATATTTGGGTTTTTTGTTTATCCACATGAATAAAAGACTGTTCCTACCCTGTTTGAAAAGGGCTTTGTTTTTACTCGTGAGTAAGTGGCTTACCATTACTTGCTAAGGCTGGGTCAGAACAAAATGCTCAGTGTATCTTTCAAAGAAAATAGCCTATAGAGGTTTCTTGTACATGAACTGTAATGTACTGTACAGGTAGTCCTCGACTTACGACCACAGTTGAGCCTAACATTTCTGTTGTTAAGCCAGACATTTGTTAAGTGAGTTTTGCCTCATTTTACGACCTTTCTCGCCCCAGCTGTTAAGTGAATCCCTGCAGCTGATAAGTTAATAATGCAGTTGTTAAGTGAATCCGACTTCTGCATTGACTTTGCTTTTCAGAAGGTCACAAAAGGGTATCACATGACCCTGGGACACAGCAATGGTCATAAATATGAACCAGCTGCCAGGCGTCTGAATTTTGATCCCATGATCATATGGATGCTGCAAAGGTTGTAACTGTGAAAAACAGTCATAAGTCACCTTTTTTCCAGTGCCATTGTAACTTTGAATGATCACTAAATGAACTGTTGTATGTTGAGGAACTAGCTGTGTTTTAACTCTAGAAATAGTGCATATTTTTCAGTGTTTCTCCCAATCTGCACTGTGATGTTTCTGCCAACAGGTGGTGCTGCTGAACAAGCTGGAAAACTGGAAGCGGGTGATGAAATTCTTGCGATTGGAGGAAAATCCTTGCTTGGACTCATGCACTACGATGCGTGGAACATCATCAAGTCTGTCCCAGAGGGGCCCATTCACCTGCTGATCAGGAAGCATCGGCCACCAGAATGACGGAACCCAACCCCTGAGTTCCCCTTCCCTTTTGAGCACAACCTTAACCAGTTTTGTTTGCCAGGAGCCGGAATGGTGGCATCTGGGATGTTATTCTCTTAGGTCAGAATGGGTTAATCAGCCGAGAAGCATCATGATACATTTGCAAGACTGGTGTCGAGCGTCAATATGGTCAGGCAGCTACCCCACGTTTGGGCCTCCTTAGAGGGCCTATGGGCACAGTTTGGTTCTCTTAATTGCAATCGACTTGTTCACGGAGAAAAGATAAACAAACCAGAACTTCACAGGAATGCAAGTCATCACAGTGGCTGCTGGCTGCAGTGACTCTCTGGATAGGACAGGGGTCAGCAGCCTGCAGCTCTGGAGCCGCATGTGGATCTTTCACCCCTCTGCTGCGGCTCCCAGTCATTCAAAATATGCGTCACAACCACCAATGTGCAACACCTGCCAGCACGCGATTAATTGAGCTTTTCAACCCCCGGTAGGCCAACCATGGATAAATCCAAGAAAAGAAAAGTTTCAGAAGAAAACAGAATGTTTAATTCAACTACATATGCTAGTTTTGTGGCTGCTCAAGAAATAGTCAGGCACGAGAAGGGTTTTGTGGCTGCCGGTGTTTTCTTTTCTGTGGGAAACGGGTCCAAATGGCTCTTTGAGTGTTTAAGGTTGCAGACCCCTGGGATAGGAGGTGCAGCAGCTCATAAAAGCTGACCTAAGCAAGGAACTGATTTCCTCACGGAAGGTGGCATAATTTCTTCCTTCTTGCTGAATTCTTACTCAGTCTTTGCCACAGACACTCAAAAGCAATGCTTTGTGTTTATGGTCTGCTGCTCCCTCTTCAGTACACCCAGGAAGTGCGGGAAACATAGGATATGAAAAGGCTACGAAGGATCGGGTGCAAAATGCACCTGCCATGTAGCCTGAACAGCTGATACCAACTATACAAATCCAGAGCAATAGGGGTGGGAGAAATCCCTGCATTTTATAAATTAAATCAATGGCTTTCTGTGTCTTTTGCTTTTAATGCCAAAGACGGCACAATAAAATATTTTGCATTGGTTCTATGGAAAGTTCGGTAGAATACAGGGGGCAAACAAACAAACAAACAAACAAGCAAACAAACAAAAAAACAGGATTGCATTTGGTTTCTTCTTATTACAATGAAGAGTTTTGGTTATCTTATTTCCATCACACGGGGTGATATTTCCCAGCATTTGTAACTCACTGAAGATGAAGCTCTCAGATTCAGTTCTGGACATCTCCAACTGAACAGTCTTGGATATCAGAATCTGTAGACCTGGAAAAGGATTTTGCCAAAGATCCAGAAGAGCTGTTGCCAACTTGAACAACAAATGCTTAGCTTAGAAGGACCAGTGGCCTGATTTGGTGAAAGACAGCTTCATATATTGATCCGGAAGCCACTGGACCCCTCCCCTCCCTCAAAGGACACCTCAGGTTTAGCCATGAACTCATTTTCATGGTCCTTCTTAAACTCTTAGTGCTCAAAGAGAAGTATTTGCCGTAAATTTTGTAAACTGATAACTATTTATTGGGAAACGTACTATGTATTAGGAAACCTGAGTGTCTTTTAAAACGTCTGGATGATTTGAATGTGTCTGTCTGAAATTTTTACATTTTGTAACTCAAACTGAGTGATGAAATTGTCCAATATGGATGACTGCAAGGGTTTTCTAGATATACCAGGTAGTTTTGACTTCAGCTGCTTTTGTGGATCCAGCATGCTTTTAGTTTTTAAAAAATGAGAATGTCTGGGGGTGGGGGATATGTGTTTTCTATTGTGGAGGTAAGAATTTTTTGAAGATTTGGGAAATGCTAATGAAAATGTCTCAACTGTCAACATTAAATCACCAAATCTGGATGTGACACTATATGCACATTGGAGAATAGATACAGGGAGAAAATATAATTAGAAACAAGTGTTGTGTTTCTAGGACAGTTTAGTAGGAATATAATGCTCAGTGTTTATCATTCAAAATCACAGTTATTGGCCTCTAGACTTTAAATTAGAAGAATTTTAGAAAAATGGGTCTAGGATCTTCCTAATGTCGAGGGAGATACATGTTACTAAAATAAGGCAGTAAACCCAGATCCCATTTTTAAAGAAATGCACTCTTGATTTGCCTAAAATCGCATTCAATACTTCTGAGATGAAATGGAAGGAACAATTGATTAAGACAGTTTCAGTCATGAAAATGAAGATTATTTTAGTTGCGCTAAATACATGCATGTATCCATTGTTTTTTTGTTTGTTTTTTTGATTTTTTGCAATGATATGAAATCATTTGCTGTTACCCACTTCATTTTTACTTCCTAGTCCTTGACTTTTCATTCTAGTCTAGAGCTTGTATTTCCAGATTGTTCCTCATGTAAGACAACACCAGGTCTGAACTACATGGCTTTTTTGAAGATCTGCCAGGTGCTGCCACCTGCTGCGGCTTTCAAAACAAAGAGAAAAATTATAAATCCTGGCCTGAAAATGTGGGTTTTCTGGATTTCAATTCTACATGGCCATAACTTCCAATTCTATTCTAAAATGTTGGTTTTAGCCGTTTTTTGTGCCTCTGTGGTAGCAGTTTCTTAAATAGACTGTTAAAAGATTATGTGTGATTGTACGTGTTCCCTCTAGATTGTGGAAAATGTGTATGTTAGTTCACCATCTCAAAATGAACAAAAATTACTTTTATGTACACACTTCATCACAGTATCACATGCACTACTTCTGAATACTTCTCACATAGTCAAAGCACATGCCTGACAAATCATTTTAGTGGAGAAATTATTTTAGGCAGAGAGCTAAATGTAAAGGCGGTTAGCCTAGTTTTGTTTTGTCTTGTTTTTAAATAAACCAGGATGATGGGGGTTGGGGGGGTTGGGAAGAGGCAGGTATCAGCACAAAGCGGTATGATAATCCTTAAATAAATTGTGGGGTCGGTGGGGGGGGAGAATTAGTTTTCAAGGAAATGATAAATACTGGAAATTAATTAAATATATATATTTTGTTCCTGTTGCCTTAAATTCCTATGTCAGTATCAAACCCTCAATTCTGGATTTTGAACACCAAAAGAGATTTATATTTATGACAGACCCGTCTACACCGAGCCATATCACCCTTGTGGTGAGTGGATTTATTTTATGTATTTGTTTGAAGCCACCTATTCACAGGATGGGGCTGAAAACAGTCAAAAATGGCAGCTGAAACCAATGGGATTCAAGCAAAACCTCATTTTTATGTGCATCAGGATGTACCTAAAAAGAGGCGGGGCTTTGCACGAGCACAGTCTCTGTCATGGCTTTTGGGGAACCCCCTACAGATGACCCCAATCCATATGGGCATTTACGAGAAATGCTTTCAGGGGGAAAAATTGCGTTTAATGGAGATGTATTGCAAATGGATTGCAATCCTGTTGCTATAACATACAGTATTTAATCTGGTTAGCCCCTAACTCAAGTCGTATATTTTCCAGCACCTTGGACAGCTCTCCATCATGCTAGCTCTATCAAAAAAAATCACCATTTCAACCAATTAGCACAATTGTACTCCGCAGCCCTATTCACTTTCTGCAGGAAAGGACTTAGTAGGCCACAAACCACTATAATGAGGTTGGCAAGGCAAGGCCTCATTATACAATCAGTCCCTTCCCTATTGGTTAGGCAGACAGCAGAGGGTGGAGCTTGGGGGTCCTGCAACCAATCAATGTTTGAGAGGAGTTTTCTGCAAAGGCGAAGTTTGTTTTCCCCCCAGAATCTC
Source organism: Stegonotus admiraltiensis (assembly GCA_032468215.1). Lineage (NCBI taxonomy): Eukaryota > Metazoa > Chordata > Lepidosauria > Squamata > Colubridae > Stegonotus > Stegonotus admiraltiensis. Next base: position 23,278 of record JANHZT010002178.1, on the reverse strand, counting down.
TGTATTCAGTTCTTTTCCTTTCAGAGGATTGGAGCAGTTTGCAATCTGAGGCTGAAGGGAGCTTAAACAACCATTTCTACTCCCATATTAATGTTTGCATAAAAGACCAGTTTCCATAAAATACTTCCGCCTCCTTCCCCAGCGGTCCTAAAGTGAATTGGTCACATGACCAAATGCCATGGTCGTAAAGTGACCACTGTGGTCATTAAATGAACCCAAGGCTTCCTATGGGTCGGTTTTGCCAAAAACCAGAAGTAAACACTGGTTTTCAGAAAAAAACCATCAGAAAACACAAATGTGACCTCAGGATGGTCATAAATGGTCACAAATGGCCATAAATATCATAAAAGTCATATGACTGGGGAGGGGGGCTGACCATCAAAGCTTTGCATTCAGATCATAGAGCCTGAGTGGCGTACGAGACTAATGCTCTTACTAAGGGCAGTATTTAACTTCCAGCTGCCTGCAATTACTGCGAGTTCAATTCTCACCAGGCTCAAGGTTGACTCAGCCTTCCATCCTTTCAAAGGTAGGTAAAATGAGAACCCGGTTTGTGTGGGCAATAAGCTGACTTTGTATAAAATATACAAAAAGTATGAAGGCTATTGCTTAACTCATTGTAAGCTGCCCTGAGTCTCTGGAGAAGGGTGGCATATAATTTTTTTTAAAAAGTACTCCCCCCAGGTAGCCCATCAGAAGTTTAAACAGTTGCTAAGCAACTGCTTGTAAGTCAAGGACTACCTGTAACTTTATACAGAAATGCTACATTTAAATTCTGATTCTGAATCACTGTCTGTAAATCTTCCTCAGCTTGCTATTTCCATTTTCTTTTTCCTGTTAAAGAGTGAGTTATCTCACGCTAGTGCCACGCAGAGGCATAGGAACTACAAATCCCAAAATTCTGTAGCCTAACATGGCCAAAGGCCATGGTACTTTTCAGTGCTGATATAATATTAAGTTAGAGCACTCTGGCAGCTAAAATTTGAACACCGGCTGATACGTTGTCTACCATTGAACTATGGGCTTGCTTGTGTTTTTTCCCCAAATTGCTAGGCTAAAGACACCTTTAAATCAAGACGTTTCATGTGCGAATTCGCCATCAGTCACTTGATGTATACATGAAAAGTGAACTTAATGTATTGTAATTTTATAAATATTAATTTGGAATCATGACAAGGGTATTCGGAATGTATTCAGACTGCGTAAGTCCATCTGTTTGCCAGACACAAAAGTTAATTATGTGAAAAAATGAATATCGTTTAAAAGTTATGATTAATTTTATTTTTAATGCTGTTTTTTTTTACCTTGGTCTAGACATCAATTATCAGTCCCTGTTACTGATGAGCTGTCATCTTGATGATAATAATTTTGAATTAATGGGATCTGAAATTAGCATATCGCAGAAGCTGGGTGGAATATATATTCGTCATGTCATAGAAAGTGGCACCTTGTAGGAATTAATTGAGAAAGCAAATTGTACAGAAACACAATGGAAAGTTGGGAGAACTCAGTACCAAGCCACAATTGAGGAGACAGTAAACATGGATTACACAAAGCAAACTTAGACGCTTAGCAGGTTAATTTCTACCTTGGGAACATTTATGGGACTCCCAATATATGACCTGACAGTCAGCCACAGTCAAACATGGGTTTGCTACCCCCTCTTAAGCAGGGAGTGTGGCGGTGTGTGTCAAAAGAGTCAAAATGGCCTCCACAACCAGGCAATCAAAATGCATGAAAAAGGGGGCGGGGCTTTGTGGGGCTACAGCTGCCATCTTGACTTTTTTATAACTTCTCCTGCCAACACCACTGCCTCTTACCCTTTTGTATGAAACAGGCCACAATTCTGCGTGGGATTTTCTTCTTTTTAAAACTGCGACACATTACTTCCAGTACTATGTATATTGACACTGTTGTTTTTATAAATATGTCCTTTGTGTTCAGATTATTTTTAAATGCCTTGTTGTAAAAAGATAAGTGCAATAATAGGACGTAGACTGTGTACTTTTCCAAATGTGCTTTACTCCAATTGTCTGAATGAGCATCTCCTTAAAAAAAGAAAAAAGGTTTCACTGCAGTTTTTTTTTTTTTAGTGACTTCCGAAAATAAATAATAATGTTACTTTATTGGGTTACTCTTGGTGTTGAAATACAGGAATCTGGAACGTCATTTTTATTTTTCCAACGTGTTACTCATCTTACAGTGTTGACACATTGTGCTAAGCTTTAATTTGCTCGGTTACGGTTTGTTTAAATCATAGTGGCCTAGGTTTGGAAAATGTACTAGCTTATCAAGCATGGACTATAGGATGGTTGAAAGGCCCACATTATACCCAAAAAGATCAGTGGTGGGTTCGGCCCGGTTCCACCGAGCCGGTAGCAGTGAAGAATATGACATCACCAAACCGGTTCTGCCCTCCCCCCCCCCCCGCTGGCTCTTC
>JANHZT010002177.1:145058-160115 GCA_032468215.1 Stegonotus admiraltiensis | reverse complement strand
TTTCAGGTCCAATCCCCAATAAAAAAATCTCTGGTTTAAAATCTATGTGTTTTTGTGTCATTTTTTCCACTAAAACATTTAGTGCCCTAAATGTTTTAGTGCACTAAAACATTTAGGCCCTAAAAACATTTGAAGTCCCAGGCCTGGGTACATAGCCACTTTTTCATCTAAACATATCAGGAAATTATGCCATTGATTTCCAAGTGGAAACATGAATTTTGAATAGTGAACTCTGGGACCCATAGTGTGACAAACGATGACAAATTGGTCCTGTGGAATGCGGGATGACTAACAGTAATTAGCATTGAAACTGGATATAAATCCAGCAGAATTCACACATTTATATTCTACTGTTCGTTTTGTAATGTCAATTCACACAAGAAACTTTAGAAACTTCACAGAGTATGAATCTAGCCTATGTTTTACATATATTAATATGATTTATAAATGTATTTTGTACTTCTTATATAAAAAATATAAATTTCTATTTCTTTATGCATCAAAGAATATACGTATAATTATATAAGACTTACATTTCTTTATAATACATATTCTGTGGGGGGAAAGCTATGATATTTTAAAATTTATCTCAGGCAACATAAGCCAGATGGCTTTATACTCTGTTAAGTGGAGCTTAGGGGATCTTTAGCCTCTCTTCTGTTCAAAATTGACCCAACTGTGAACTTGTTGAAATATGTTCCTCTGCTCTGAGCAAAGGTGCTGCCTTCCAGCTTTCCTAACCTTTAAAGAAAGGAATAAGAAAAGCTCCCAGCATTTTAGATTTATTTCAAAAGATCAGGATTATATTTGAATGTGATCATTAAAAGAGAAAAAAAAAAGTGGCGGTGTGGTAACAGAAAGAGCACTATAACCAAAGAATCTTTAGAAAATTCTTCCCATTCCCAGTAAAAGCCATCTTTAAAAAACAAATTGATTCTTACTTGTGGGCACTGGTGGCAGCCAAGTTCATCATCCTTGGAGTATTTTTTAAATTTTTCTCAATTAAAGCGACTCATTTTACAATAACCACAATAAGAAGAAAGATAACTGGTTTTAGAAAGCTGTCTGATGTGTGATCAGCTTTTAGAAATTCTTCTTCGCAGTCACTTAGCTAGACTTTTAGAGCTGGCCTTTGAGGAATCTGAGATTGACTAAGCCTGTTTTCAAAGAGATGCTGCAGCAAAGCTCTTCTCCCAGTCCAACAACTTTGCTTCTCAATGGGCTATTGCTCAAAAAAGACTCCTTTACAAAAGGACAGAGCAGCCTTTCTACCCATTAGCCCATACAGTGGCCAAAGAAATGCCTAGGCCAGGTTTTCTTAATCTTGGCCAGTTAGGATGCGTAGACTTCATTTCCCGCAATTCCCCAGCGAATGGAAAACCTCCAACAGAACTGGGGACAGCGACAATAGAAAGCTGTATTTGTGCAACATAGCCAGTTGCATTGAAAGTTCTGACACTGAAATAACATATACTGGTAATTATCATGTTTAGAAGCTATAAATCACTTATTCATCTGCCTTTTAAGGCTTTCCAAGTTAGCCATCTTGGAAGCTAGGCATTCCATGGTTTAAAGCTGTCCTGTGAAACAAAGCACTTCTGACTGGAATTTTCTGCCACTCAGTTTTATTAGATAATCTGAAATTTTATGGAAGAAAAAGAACATCCTATCCATATTTCATTATTATAAAATCATTGAATACATTTTCTATTTTCTCTTGGTTACATCAAATATTATAACCTTTTATCAGAAAAGCATCTTGAATGCTATTTTATGCACCATTTACAGATCTTACCATTTTTGGAAATTGAATGGCAAATACTATACACAGCATTAAAAGATTTGATTCTATTATGGGTTTGTATGAATTATAGCAATGGAACTTTATGCACAGTTTTCTTTATAATGAACCAGAGTATGGAATTTTCTTTTTTCATAAAGTTGTGTGGTAGATTGCTATGATCATTTGGTTGGACAGATTTTTGGGTACTGCATTGCTTACTCTGACCAAAAATGAATAATTTTAAAAGATAAGCAAGAGACTCCTGCTATTTACATCCCTCCATTCTGAGATGTATTTGTTCTTACTCTCTGATCTGATCTCTAACCATTATTAACCTGTAAGAGTACCTTTCTTACTCTCTAAAATGATATCTATATTTTCTTATGAGGCCTTTTAAAGTCTCACTAAGCCAGATTCAATAGTTTCCTCCACATACTTCTAAGAAAGTTAATTATGAGTCCATTTGACTGGAGAAAATGAAGAGTGCCTGTCCCAACACAACAAGGCTCTCTATCTCATTTCATCTTGTTCTTCAAAGGTACTATTATTTCAGCTGGTACGTCCTCTTGAAGGGTAGAGAATTTGCTTCTCCTTTTCCTGGTACCCTGTTATTGGAAGCAGTTTTCCATTTTGGTTGTTCAGCTTCACATGCCACGCTGATATGTTTCACTCCCTGATTTAATACCACCAAGATATTCATATCTATTTTTAACCACACTTTCTGTTGTGACCCATTCATAAGTCTTTATGTGGCTTAGAAAGCTAAAGCAATGACATCATCACAACCTACATCGGCTGCTCAATCTTGGCAAGTAAGATAATACAACCTCAGATTATTATCCAAAGATCCATAAAAAGTATTGCTTTCATTTTCATCTAAAGGATAACTAACAGAGGTGTAAGAGGTCTAAGGGGAAAGAAGCTCAGGTTGCAGCAACTTTTCCCAAAAGAACAATGTCCCAAACTTTTTCAGTTCAACAGCAGCTATAGCAAGGGTTTTTCAGTTCTTCCTTTGAGTATTGCTGAATCTAAATGCAAATCTGCAAAGCTTAAATCCTAATGGCTGGGAAACTAAATGAAACTATGGAAGAGATCATGAGGAAGCTTCACCCTCAAGCTTTCTGCCCAGACAGCATAGAATGGCAGCACTAAGGATTTCCTCTAAATTGGGATAATCTGGGCTTTACCAGATCCTGAGTTATGATCAGAGCCCTGCTAGCAATATGTACATGAGAACAACTGATACAGAATACAGTAATAAAGATGAAGAATGCAACACATAATCATTCATATGTTACATCAGTGTTGTTACAGGAACTTCAACAGTCATTTATTAATTACTAAGCAACTTTTTGTCCATTCCAACTCTATGATTTATTTCACAGTAAGTCCTTTTTTATATAACTTTACAAGCCACTATGAACTGATGATAAAAAATACATAACATAACGTTAACAGATTATTGCATTACTCCATATTCTCATAATATTTTATGCCACAATAAGATTGGAATCATTTATAAATGGTAAGATACTGTATAAATAGCAAAATTTTAGCTTTCCTTTTATTCAGGCAATTGACTTAGGCAACAAAATGTTGCTTGTATATAAAGAAATACGGGAGTACTCTTTGGACCACCAGAGCAAAGAATGGGAGCAATTTATTTTAAACATAAATGCTGCTTACACACTAAAGCCCATTTTTCAAATAACTTACTTCTAGCAAGGGCAGGTGAACTTAGTACCCTTATTATTATTCTTTACGGGGGAGGAGCACAGGCTATTTCCTGCCATCCATCCCCTGAGGTAGTCAAGGAATAAAGCTATTATTTACAAAGCGAAGGCTGTGAAGGAAATGCTGTATGTAACGACGGAGTGTCTGTGTATAGTAGAGTGTCAAGAGAGAAGGTTATGATAATTTCTGTATTATTATTTGGTATGAGTTTCTAAAGACTGGAGCCACAGCTATTTTTAACTAGAATCAGCAAATCACCTCTGCCCTTGTTTACTGTAATTGTGCAAGGAGGCATAATAGAGTATTTCAAGCATGGAAGTTAAAAGGGGGTGGAGGGAAGAGAGGAAAAGGGAGAAACATGAAAAAGGCAATGCTGCTTTATGCCTTTAGAAGCACAGCTCCGGATGAATTCTTCCTGTATCAAAGTGGAATATAATATTGTCCTTCTAAAGAAGTAATACCCTAAGGGGAAAGTGCTGTTTCGTGCACAGTTTAGGATGAACACATCATCCGTCTGTGTGCATGTGCCTGCATGAGCAAGAATGTTTGCTTGTCAGCCTGGAGTTTAGCTGCTGGCTTTCTAATTCATCCCCCAGATGGCAGTGCTGCATTCCAAGATCATCCTTCTCTGCAGGTCTCAAAATGAATGCCTGATAGCTTCTGGCAGGCATATATGCCGGGTTTCTTCATTTCAGAGACAATATGGAAAAATTCTCATGTAACAAATCTTGTGTAATCAGGAACAAGGAGCTCATACCAAGGTAGCACGACACTTACCTCCATTGGTGAGCATGTACCGGATCACATTAATAATAGAGATGCTTTGGTTTTAGTGTGAAGTTTTATTTTGCTTAGAGTACCCACATTTCCTATTTGTAAAAAGGCAATTTATCCCATTCCACTAATCTCTAGCCAGGACTGTGGAAAGCGGTATACTACTATTTTGCACTCTGCACACAAGCCTGTAATTGAAGGCATGATTCCAGTTCAGTCCTGAGTAAAGTTTCTATTACACTTCTAAAGAAGAATCCATATAATGACTGAAATTGACAGTGTTCTTTGGAAACTGCTTTGTCTTGTATCCCAAATTTGAGGAGTCTGGATTCACTAAAATACTGAAAGGAAGCAGATTCCCACCCCCACCCTAGAGAAGCTGCTGTCTCCCCAGCAAGATCAAATATTTCCTACATTTCTCAATAGGTGCAATTGTAATGTAGCTTTATTCTACTTCTCTTTAGATGTGTTGGCCTATAGTTCTCAAAGTTTCAATACTTGTTAAGACTTATGGAAGATGTCTATGGAAGGATTATTTAAAAAAATATGAATGATGAAAGATATTGATTACAGATCTGTGTAAATAATATCTATAATATATGAAGCGTTCTCCAGTCAAGAGGTAAACCGGCGATCGTGGATTCAACCAACATAATCATGACTAAGTTCACTGTATTCTATGTATCCTATTCATTGTCTTCTACATGATCTGTTCAATTAATAAAAATCAGAGTTTACTTGTATTTGGTGAAAATTACCAATTGAATCTAGCAGCAATGAAAAAAACCCATGGATCAACTGTTAAAACAAATAATCTAACTTTGCTTAGATCTCTCATTTTAAGATTACAAAGGATCTGGAAATTCACTTTTCTCTCTCTCTCCTTTCCCAGGACAGCATCCAGCAGACTTGGGCTGCTTTTCAAGAAGCTGAGAAGGGTTAAAGCTGGTTACTGCTTGAATGGGAGTCACTGGGAAATTTAAAAAGAAATCTTAAAATAAAGTAATGGCAAATCAGAAAATCATTTCTACAGTATTAGCAAGAAAACACCCAACATTCCTAAACAAATATCCGTTAATAAAAAAAGCAAAAGAGGAATTGAATTTTGCAGTATGGACAGAAAATGAAGAGAGACTGCTATCTGGATATAATTAATTGCCTTCTTAACCAAATTTGTTATCGTCCCTCTAGGAATATTAATAAAGACAAAGAGAATCTTGGGTATTAATAATATTCAAAAGAAATATTTAACTGAATTGTTGAATTGCCTTCTTCTTTTACAAATTTCACCTGTAAGGTGGAGGAAAAAGGAGGAAGAACTCGGTCATCTACAAGACACAGCTGGTCCCTCCTGGTATCTGATTCCCAGCTGTCAGCAGCTTACCTGAAATGATTATATAGGAAGCCAAGCTTATCAACTCCAGCTTCCTACTTCTGGCAATTATAGCAACATAGATATCTAATCTTCTTTGCTTACAGAATACAGCAGGAAGAAAAAGAAACCATCTTTGGTATTTAATGCTACCCACTCCATTCTATAGCACATAAAAAAAGGACAAAGTAATATTGTTTTCATGGGTTCTTTAATGTTTCTGTAGCAAATTGTTGCAAACTGTAAAATGAGTTAAAATATTATCTAAAATAATACCAAAATAAAATATATATTTTTCCCTTAGAAATCATGCCTGTATCCCATTGAGTTGAGAATAGCCCAATAATCATATATTTCAACCTGTATATGGTCCCTCTTAGCCAGGAAACCCATTATCTCATACATGGCTATGTTCAACTTGGATTGTATATATTGTGCCTATTCTGCCTTTTGCATATTTCAAATAACTGTTTAGTACAAACTGAAAATGGGAACTTCTGAGTATGATAACAGTCTTCTACTCAGAAGGTACTATGATTCCTAGAAGATACTCCCAAAGAATCCATTTTAAAAAGGGTCATTGGTAGAATGTGATTAGAACACAATTCTGTTATTTGTGTGTGGAACGATTTTCATCCCATATATGTCACTTCCTATTGGTTAATTTCAATTCTGTTTTGTTTGGCCACTGAATGTTATGATAACGTAGATTCATAAAATGTATGAATTAATGAGTTAAAATCTTATTCGTCATCCAACTGAACCCTCGGTTCAGCACATGCATCCACAAAATCATTCTCAACAAATGGCCAACAGCCCTTGTTTGAAAACCCCCAGTGAAGAGTATACCAATACTATTCTAAGATGATACTATTTTCTAGACAGATACAGAAGACCATCAGGGCAGGAGAACTGGTTTGAGAAAACCAATGGCCTATACAGTATATTCCACAGATCTGCTCTTAGAGTTATCATCTAGCTATCTATCAGAAGCCCACAAACAACATGCACATCCATACACAAACATATCAGGAAGTTTTCAGATTTTTTGACTGGTGGAGCTTTATAAACTTTGCTATTATACTTCCTTATAAATAAGGAAAACATATATGAAGCAGATGGACAGAGTTTCCAGTTTTAGTTCCAAAAATATTACAGAATAGCAAATGATTCTTCTATGAGAAATGATATAAATAATCATTTCAGATTTTTTTAACCCATCCTTCCAAGGTGGGTAAAATGAGGACCCAATTGTTGGGGGCAATATGCTGACTCTGTAAACCACTTAGAGAGGGCTGTGAAGCACTGTGAAGCAGTATATAAGTTGAAGTGCTATTGCTATTTTATTTATTTATTTATTTATTATTTATTAATCAAACTTATATACCGCCCTCTCTCCCGAAGGACTCAGGGCAGTGAACAGCCAACTAAAATAACAATAACAATACAATTAACACCAATGTAAAACAAATTAAATAGAATGGCCATATTTAAAATCCCAATTATAAAATTTCGAAATTTACAAAAAAGTAAAGTATTTTTTAAGAAAAAATATACACAAATCCTTTAAACACAATCTGCATTTTTGTTTCATTTCTACATGTATTGTTTCATTTCAATTAAGAAAAAAAACCGCACATGTTACAATTGCTATAAAAGTCACAGTGTTATAGTTAGTTATTGCTATGTGATTGGACTGCAAATACTTCCATATTATTATAAGTGGCATGGAATTTTAAGAAAAGTCCTTTATATATTGTTCTGTTGACAAGTATGTTTAAAAAGCTCCTGACCTGCCTCTAAAACTGCTATTTATTTAGGTTAGTTTTATAAAGCCACTAAATTTCTAATGGAGCTTACAAGCTAAAAACATGAGCTAATGCTATAAAACAGATAAAAGAAGGCAATAGCTCGGAAACAGTTATTTATTTGTTTGTTTGTTTGTTTGTTTGTTTGTTTATTTATTTATTATTTTTGAATTTATATACCGCCCTTCGCCCGAAGGGCTCAGGGCGGTGCACAGCCAGAATAAAAACATAAATACAAACATTAAAATACAGTTAAAAAGATATATATAAATTTTGCCCCATTGATTAAAACAATAACAGACTTATTAAAAACAAATAAAAGATATGTGCCATTTATTATCTTAATAAATGGCACAATCACACTCAGGGGACACAATACACTACCTAACCCAGGTTTGTGGAAGAGAGGGAACATTTCCTAGGTCCCATATACAGTACTGCTTTAAAAAGTGTACATTGAGATGCTCGCTTTGATCTAAGGGATAATCCCTTGAATGACTTTGTGGTATCTTGAATTGCATTTGAAAGCTTACTATTAATGTGCAGCAGAGATGTTACATGTGTCTACTGAATTGCTTTTATCACCACATTCTGGACTAGTTGTAGTTTCTGAATGGTCTTCAAGGGCAACTTCATGGACAACATAGCACATTGCAATAGCTCATTCTTTGGGTGACTAAAGTGTAACTGCTTGTGTAACTGGTCCAAAAAGGAGCACATTAATGTAATGGCATTCCTGGCCAAAGCTGCTGTTTGAGCAAGAGTTTAGGCCAAGAGAAACCCCAAATTATGTTTCAGTACTGCCTAGAGAAATACAACTTCATTCTAATCTAACGGTGGAAAATCCATAGTACCTAGAAAAATGAGGGACACATCACCCCTTGGTCTTATCATAATCTTCCTCCCCATCCAGACTCCCAAGAAACTCAAACTAACCTTTGATTATTAAACGTAGCCTTCATCAATTGTGTTAAATGTCATTATTTGGAAGCCATGAATACGTACGTAGCCCAACTGAATTATTGCACTGTTCATTTTACAGTGAGAAATAAGTAGGTAAAACTAAAATAAACATTTGTTTGTTTTATAGGCATCATGTATAAATATACTGTAAGTAAGCAGCTGAACATAAAATTGACTTCAACTCACAAATAATGTAAAATTTTACAGAGAAGCTTAAAGCAAATTATTCTCTCCATTCATTCATAATCTAGGAATGCCTATTTTGTCCTGTAATTCTGTAGCTGTAACTTCTTGTACTTTCAAAAAATTCTATGTACTTTTCTTGGGGCCTAAGTAATGGGATGATATTTTTTTTCTTGCAGGTATAGGCTCATACATGTTTATGCTTTATGTTTTTATTCATTTCTTGGTTTTTATATTGTTACTGTGGCTGTAGTTATTATTGTTATTATTATTATTTTAGGTACATGGCAGTGGAAAAGAGAATTTTCTTTCTTTTCCAGTCCAAGAAATCCTTTCCCTGCACAATATTTTCTATACATTTAATTTAACTCTATTAACAAATTCACACTTACAAGGGTATTCAATTACCTTCACTGCTTTTAGTCCTCAGAATGTATTTATTTCACATATAGCTGAGTGAATACTTATCTTTCTGAATATACAAATATCCAAGGCAGCTTATAATGCTTATAGTGATTGGTGGCCTCTCATACAGCAAAGGAAACCTTAGAAAGATTGACACTTTTCACTTGAAAAAAGGTGAAAATTATCTCTCTTTCTCTTACTGCTTTGCATGTTATTGTACTAATCTATTCATGAAAAACTTCACATCTCACTATGCAATAACTCTGCCAAAATGGAACAATCACAAAGATGTTAGATTTTTGCATTAGAATGATAAGAATTCCACAATTTTTCAACATTTTAACAATGTCATCTGCTTTGGGGGAAATTATCAGAATTCTGATAAGCTGTAGCATTGTTTCTTTTCATCAAGTAATTGATTAATGTTCTGAACAAATTATTTTTAGAAGCCTTTTATTATCAATGTTTCATATGTACAAGGCATATGCTGTTTGCAATGCTTTTAATATCCCCCACTAATAATGAGCAGCTTTGTGATAAAAGACCTAAAAAATTCATTCAGCCTCCCCTAATTAATGTGGACATCTATCAAATAAAAATTAATAAGCATCTTTTCACCATCCATGATACTATTATTATTCCTTTAATTGAATAAAAAGAAATTTTGTGTTCAAATTAATGTTATATATGTGGAGATATATTTCATGTCTATCAAACATTGTATATACATATATAGTTAATTATGTAGTGATCATGGTTGAAAGAAGAAAAAGGATTCAGAATATGCATGGATGTCCATCTCACCTTGGGGAGAAAAGAGATTTTCATTACCTACCACAAAATCTCAAGAAAGTAGAGTGTGATTTACAGAGGTGCTGAAAAGTGTGACATGAACACCTATGCAGATTCTAAATCATCTTTTCCCTTTCAAATCCAGATAACTGCTGAGCCATAATATATAGATATATGGCATTCCAGAGACTGTTGTAGAGTGAAATACAGTGGATTCTCTGTTCATATAGTATTCCCTCTCTCTCTCTCTCTCTCTCTCTCTCTCCCTCTCTCTCTCTCTCTCTCTGAAAAATGGAATTATAAACTTGGGCTATTAGTGTGTTCTGATGTTAATAAAAGAAAAGATGCATTTTGTCTAACATTAACTAGTCTCATTAATTAATTCATTAATCCAAAAGACTTTTTACTTTTACATGCCAAAGGCAAGAGTGCAATATATTGGGCCAAATTTATTCAGAACCAAAAGCAAAACAGGCATTGAGTGGTACTGAACTTTATCATTCTGAATCAATAATAATGCAGTACAGAATATTCCTATTAGAAAGTATTGATAAGTTGTTCAATAACGCTCATTGGCTATATATAACTATTCCCAGATAGAAAGAATAATTTTCTTTGCATAGAAGCTAATACATCCAAAACCCAGTCATCTCTTTGTAATTATAAAAAGCAATGAGGCATGCTGTGAAACAACTCAAATTTTGCACCAGGAGAAAAACAGAATCATAAAATCATAAAATCTAAGAATCATATAATTGGAAAGGGCCATTTAGGTCATCAAATCCAACCCCCCACTCAGAGCATGAATACAAATTAAAGCATTCCAAATGGATAGCTCTCTACCTGCATATTGTTCAAGTCACCACCTTTCTGGATAATTAATTAATTTCAAGGCCTTCTCTATTGCAATAGGTCAAAAATATCCTAAGATGTACAATTTTAGATGTAGAGAAAATATTCACATAAAAGAATAGATATGGAACAATGAACAAGACGTGATGGATAGAAGTCTGAAATGGCAAAAGTGTCAACAATATAATTAATATAAAAGATTAAATGGACCAAGCATACATTCTTGCCTGGCCCCTTTGTAGTGTTTTATCTTCAGAAGGCATAAACTGTTTGCTTTTCTTTCTATTGTTGTAGAAAAAAATAATCAGTTTTTCATTGACAAAGGCTTGTCTGTCAGTCTTACTGTTGTGGAAGTGCAAAATATGGACACTTATTCATGACATATAGTAGTAACACGTCATTTTGATTTAATATCCATAAGTCTGTTAATATGATTTGGGGAATTTCCCTTTGGGAAGGGTAATTAAAGATTTATTTATTTATTTATTTATTTATTCAATTTATATACCGCCCTTCTCCAATAAGGACTCAGGGCGGTGAACAGCCAACGTAAAAAAACCCTACAAAAATTAAAAAAATTAAAAAGATAATGATGTGAAGAAAAACTAGGCATTTATTGAACATGAGGCATAGAAAAAAATAATTTTATGATGGATTACCACTTTAAATTTATGGTGTGTATTGATTAGAATTTTCTTGCTCTCTGCTTTTGAACCAATTTTTAATGATGCACTGAAATGACTTATCAATAATATTTAGTGTTGTCAGGGTTCAATGATACGTTTAGCAATTAACGGTTCCTTTTCCTCTTTATTTAAGGTATGGACAACATTTGTTCCTCTTCAGTCATCTGGCATTTCACCAGCTTTCCTGTATTTCTTAAAGACATATGTAACAGTTTAGCCAATCTATCAATTATTTTCTTCAATATTTTAGAATGCAATTCATTTCACACTATAGATTTCAACTCATTCAAAATAAAGAACTATTCCCTGCTCACATTGCTATTCAGTTTTGATCTTATCCCTTCATTCTATTCTTTATAATTTGATAGTGGAACATTTGTGTTTTGTTGAGGAAGAATGATTCAAAATAAGGGTTGAGTGAGGCATTCTCCTTTCTTTGTTGACTTTTAGAATTTAGCTTTTTCATTAACAGATAGAATTTTATTGTGTGGATTTTATTTTGAACATATTTTGAAAAAAATATTTTTTACTGTTCTTCTCTTCTCTTCTCTTTTTTTCTTTTCTTTTTCTTTTTGGTTAGCTGGATGTCTCTTTAGTTCTTCTATGTTTATATATAGGGTGTACAAAAATTCAGGCCTGTAGACAAAATCAAGCCCCATAAGAAATTCAAATAGATTGTCATTTTCTGCTAAATATTTCTTTATTTATTTGATCCATAGCCTTTGAAAATCCTTAAGTAGGTAACAATATATCTAAAAACATTAATTAATAAAATATATTGTGATTGGTATAATAGGCTTGACTTTAGGGACACTGTGTAGGAAAGGAGGAAGGAACTTATCATTTGACAATCCATCCAATTTTTTATGACAAAAGATAAATGTATCAATAAAAATAGTAATAAGAAGAAACTGAAGAAACAGTGTGCCACCACATACTACAGCAAGATCTCACAAACTGACTATAAACAATGGCATTACAAAGTAGCAACAATGATGCATTGGAATACCTGCAAGAAATAGCATTTGCCGGCAAGCAAGAGCTGTTGGGATCACAAAAATAGACGAAGTAATAGAAAATTAAGAAGCTAAAGTACTCTGAAAGTTTAGAATTCAAACAGACAAGCACTTGCCACATAATGTCGCTGATTTAACAATTGTAGATAAGAAAGACAAAAAAGTCTGGATATTAGATGTGGCATTAAAGTAGTCTCAGATTATTGCACCTGCATGGATGCTAGAAGCTGCCTGATGAACTGAATACAGCATTAATTTCTGTCTGTATCTTACCTATGATAGCTATGAAGTGTTCAGGCTAGATTGTAGATCCCTGAGATCTGTCTCAGATTCTACATGCATGAGAAGAACAAATACAAATGATGAAGGGTTGTCAGATATGATAGAATCATTGCTGAACAATATTTCTCATGGTTTCAGTGTTTTTGAGGGTTGCTAAAGCAAACTGAAGTGTGTGTGTGTGTGTCTTTAAGTCAATAGACAAGTTCCTGTCGTTTTCTTCATACAATTTCAGAAGTGGATTACCTTTAACTCCTTCCCAGAGTATCTGGCCCAAGGCAGGTCTTGACACCCAGTCTTCCAGTTTCTAGTCTTGACAAATAGCCTTGGCTATTACACCATACTGGCTCTCTATAGAGATCATCAAGTCTATTTTATCTAGAATTTCAATGACATCTTCACACTCATCTCAGATCTATCATATTACTATATTTTAAAGCAGTTTTGCTATTCCCGCTGGCTGAGGGGTTTCTTTGAGGTAATTGGAAATAGCAGGGTAGAATGAAAAGCAACCAAATCCCATGCTCTGAATCATCAAGACACTAGATAGATGTCCGAGACTGTAATGCAAAGTAGATGACTCCAAATAGGTTTCATGGTGTTGTGGCCATGATTTGTCTTTAGCTGGCAGAATAGAACATTTCTCTTAATTATTCGTCATGTCTATGGGCCATGTTTCTGTCATGCTGGGCACTCTCAGAATCTTTCAGTACAGTCAGTTCCCTTTATAGCTACTCCAATCCAATATTGCAATCTGAATAAAATTAATTCAATTGTTCCAGAATAGGCATTATTTTCTATCTTTATAATTTGACTTATCTGAATGAAATTCTTTTCTCTAAAAATAATTATCTTGTGCACGGCACTTTAAAGCTATGCTGGATGTGAGATAAATTTTCAACTTCTTCCTAAATGAGAGGAATCATTTAAACGGTTGCAGCAAAGAAAAAAGAAATGCTGTTGCAAATGATAAACCTGGATGTACAGTAACTGGAAAAACAGAAATCAGAAAGCTTGATAAAATATATTGATGGTTCTATGCTGTAAAAACAAGGAAACATGCCTTGTGACATTATAAAACAACCACCACCTTGTATGTACAGAAAAAGGACAGAATTTTCTTTGCAACATGTTTCATCAATTAGCCCCCAAGACCCTTCCATAGGGTCCAAGGGACTCCACCACCATTAATATCTTTTACACATGAAGTGGAATAAATATTTTTGTATTTTCTCTCTTTGGCACCTTCGTAAACATATCTGCACAATTTTTATCCCCATCATTAATAGTTATTATTGTTAACCAAAAAACTTAAATATATATGGTATATTACATAAAAGGTCATACCAACGAAATTGAAAAATATATAGGCTTAAAAGGACATTATGTTTTCAATCTTTTAACACATTATAAAATAGTTTGTTTCATCTGGCAAATGGATTTCATTGATTTTCTTTTTTAATTCACTCTATATAGTTTTACTGATAGTATGAATAGGACTATAGTTTTGTTCAACCCCCATCTGAGAAAAACACAAACAAACCTATTTAATGCAGGACATATTTTGGAAAAAGTTACATATAAGAGTGAGAGATTACAGATAGTAAGCAAATAATAGCTTGTGTCACAATTTTTTGTTTTACAAGTAGGCTTACATAATTTATCCCATCCTCTTGTTTACCATGTTTTGCAAATAGGAACTGTAACCAAAACACAAAGATGAATTGGCATGTCACATTAAGTTACCTTATAGTTAGATGTAGGTATACATTGGGTCAGCCAAATGTGACTTATTCACCATGACTGAGCAAACCATACTTATTATGACACATGAACCCTGCCAATGTCCTGGGCTAATGCCAGCTAGAATTTCAAAACATCAGCATGAAAATGTCAAATACCTTAACCAGCCAGATTAGTGTGTGTTTTGTGATTACGAGATATTCTATGCTAAAATTTAATTCAAAACAGTATTTATGTCTGGGAATTCAGCTATTATTCCTAGAAATAATTTTTAAACAAAAATGAAGCAATGGAACATATTTTTAAACATATGTCTTTAGCACAGAACATTACTAAGATTTGCTTTATTCTTGGAGAATGCTCAATATTCTAGAAATACTCTTTGCAAGGTATTCATTTGAACTGAACTTTATTCTTGTCAGATGCCAACCATTAAAAGTAACTAGCTATTTTACCAGGGTGCCTGCCCATTAAGAAGTATAGTTTAGAACAAAATAGAATTCTTTATTGGCCAAGTATGATTGGACACACAAGGAATTTGTCTTAGGTGGTATATTTGGTTGAAAAATAGAAAAAGGAAAAAAGAATAGGGAGTTACAGAAACAGGAACATAAATCACTAACATAAATTAACAATGAATCATAAAGATAGATATATGAGTAAGATC
>JANHZT010002176.1:108155-124139 GCA_032468215.1 Stegonotus admiraltiensis | reverse complement strand
CCTCCCCAGGCTCCTAGAAAGCCTCTGGAGCCTGGGGAGGGGGAAAAACAGGCCTACCAGGCCCACCGTGCCATCGCATGCCAAAAGCAGGGGGAAGTGTGGTGGGGTCACGTGCACATGCGCAGGAGGGCAGGGTGCATTGAATTATGGATGTGGGCACCCGCACCCATGACCCGCCCCACGACCCCCGCTTTTGGCACGCAATGGCAAAAAGGTTAGCCATCACTGCTCTAGTCAGTCCCTCCAAAAGTAGTTGAACCTCTCTTTTTTGTTTAATGTTTATAGATCCCTTTTGGATGTAGATTTAAATCCTAAACCCTGCTCTACAACCAAGTTACTACTACATCTGCAAGAAATATTGTTCCTCACTATTTCATCAAGGGGCCCATTAACCCAAATATACCTTAATTGAAAGTCCACAGGCGTATCAGTCTTGATCCCTTAATAAACTTCTTAAAACCATTTGCAACCCAAATTGTACAATACAAATATAACAGTCTATATAATCTTTAATCAGATAATGGGTATGTTTCTAAATGACAAATACAGGTAGTCCTCGATTTACCACTACAACTGAGCCCAAAATTTCAGTTGCTAACCGAGACATTTGTTAAGTGAATTTTGCCCCATTTTACAACCTTGCTTGCCACTGTTGTTAAATTAGTAATACAGTTGTTAAGTGAATCTGGCTTTCCCATTTATTTTGCTTGTCAGAAGGTCGCAAAAGGTGATCACATGACCCTAGGACACTGCAACCACATGGGGATGCTGCAATGGTTGTGTGAAAAACGGTCTTAAGTTACTATTTTCAGTTCCATTGTAACTTCAAACAGTCACTAAATGAACTGTTGTAAGACTGTACACTGTACACCACCAGTGGTGTTGGGGGATCAGGGTTCTAACTCAATACTACATTAGATTTTCCACAGGTTTCTCTTTCCTATTTTCCAGAAGATCTAAAGTTGCATCCACAAGATAATGAATTGAGAATAGGAGAATTGTAATTCACATCTCATCTCAACTTGGATTTCTGGATTGCCTTGTAAAACTTCTCCTCACCCCTCAAACAGAAACAATAATGAAAAAGAAAAGACTTTTGGATTCAAGGCAACATATATTGAAAATGATGAAAGATTTCTGCAGTATTTACCCCAAAGTAAGATCATCTCGAATTTAAGAGCTTCCAAAGCAACATTTAATAGAAAACAACTTCTCAGCGCATCTATTCATTTATTAGATTTATATGCTACCCATCTCACTCTGAAAAGAGATCTGGGTGGCTTCTATGGCAATCATCACATTGTGAAAGTAGTTATTTTGAACAGAAAAAAAGAGAACGTTCTATTCAAATAAATAATGCTGAAAAATCTAATGATGTGCCATTTGGAAGCTACCTTCACTAGTATAAACTATGTGTTTGTGTATACACACACACACACACACCTCCACACACATATACGGTACTGTTTAATCTACAGTTATTTTATACAGCCGACAATTCTACAAAATTAAGGAGAGTCACAGAATACGGCATCTCAGCTTTGCAAAACCACACAACCCCCAGGTACACATGCAAATGGCTAACACTATGTATACTGTTTGATTGTGGCTGAACTGTAATCTGGAGCCCTACTTTTCTACCCACCATCCTCTCTGTAACATAGCATGAGAAAAAGACATGCAGCCAATCAGAATGCTTTACCTTTAACATATCTTTGTACCTGCCCATCTCCGAGTGAGCAGTGATGAGGCATCCCAGAACTCGAAACCTGCCAGCTGCATCTGTGCTCTTTTCCAAAACCCGCAACCAGACTTGAAGGGCCTTTTCTGTCTGACTGGACTGATACAATTGGAGTCCTTTTTCTATCTGCTGCTTGGTCTGGTCCTGTCCCATCTTCTTTGTGCTCCGGAGCTGCATATACCAACTTGTCAGAAGAGCAGACCTGTCGGAGTGGCTGTTTAGATGGGCTAAAAGAAACAATTACAGTGAAGTTGGTGCTAAAACAGGAGGATGGACTGCATGGTGCCAAAGCTCAGGGCCCACCGGAATCTCAGATGGCTCAGCCTGGAGGAATGTCAGTCAGAGATGAGAAAGAAAGGCCCACCCAAATGTTAAAGCAACCACCCTGATCTTCTAGAATAGCATCCTCCGTGCTGCTATCCTACCAGAGCTTTCTACAACCCAGGCCACAAAGTGGAAGACAAGAAAAGCACAGAGAGGAAAGCAGGAAAGAGCCTAAGTGGCTGGAGTGAAATTCAATCGGAATGGACCCTCCCAAGCCCCTCCCTTCCATTGGGGACAGCTGTGCCTGCCAATCCTTGCCATGTGATCTCGCAGGAATGTCAGACTTGGTAACCCCCAAGGTCAGAAAGCAAGCAGGAGGAACCAATCTCTTTCCCTCTACACTGCCTTTATATAAATACATCAGAGAGGCCAAATGGATCCTTTTTTCAACGAGTTCATGTGTAGTGGCAAATGCAAAATGAAGGGAGGTTGTAGATGACGTTTCAGAGCTTTAAAAGGAAAAACAACTTTTCTTCAACCAATTAACAGGGAAAAAAATAATTACTAGAATTATTTCTAGTGGGATGGTTATTAGAGCTAGAAACGAACATTTTATATACAGTATTTTATTTTAGTTTTGACAATCTGATTTTTGTTTTAAAAATAGAATGCTATACGACTGTTAAAAATGCAAAAAGGAACAATCAAAAACAACCAGGAGATTGTTCTATCTACTTTACAAGGAAAATTGAAACCACTGGGAGATTTTAGTTAAGAAACTACTTTTGGGAGACCATGAGAGATAAATAATGGTTTGAGAGAGAGAGAAGAAAAAGAATAAAGCAGGCTTTTTCTTGGCAACCGAGGATTGGGGGAAGAAAAAGGAACAGCTGAAGGACTTCTCCTTGTCAATTTTCATTATTCTAACTTAAAGTATTTCCGCTGTTGTCTCTGTGTCAAGTCATCTGCCAGTTCTCATCCTAAAACCGCATCCTAGCATGGTGTATCTTACTCTATAATGTGAAAGAAAAAAAAGTGTGCCGTTTCCTTAAGACAGCATTTATTCCAACGGCTGAACTGCAATCAGCTCTTTCTGAAAATGTGGGCCCGAAGAACATTGTTTTCAGAATGAAAGAGGCTGTGTGAGAAGCTAGATACTTTTATGGATACTTCATTACTATTTCTGATTTCTTTGGGGGAACAGAATGTGCAGAAATGAACATAGGAATATATGAAACATGGAAGCATAAAAGAAGAAATGAAAAGGGAACTAGGAAGAAATTTTTAAAAAGGGAGCTATGACAAACATTGACACATGGAATGGAAGGGATTAGGATTAAAAGTAATATTCTTACAGCATCGTTGAATCTACTGGCAGATTTACAAGCCACTGTGACTTACTAGGCATTTTCTGGATAAAATTGCTTATGTGAGCTGGACACATCATGGGCAGAAATCAATGAGGTGACTGAAGCAATCTCTTGTGAAGTCACCTGGCATTCTTTTGAACCCATGGAAGCCAAGGAAATGGACATTACATTGTGTTAGCTCAGTCTCCTTGGGGGTTTTATTGGAAATATCAGAGAAAGAACAGGCAACGATTGCCAGATATGCAGCTCTACTTCTGGGTTGAGCAGGAGCTCCAGTGAGAATCCCAATCTGGTGTATGGAAGCTGTGAGGGACTCAGTGGAATGAAACAGATTCAATTTAAATCACAAGCCAAAAAAAAAAAAATAGCCGAAGGTCCAGAAGTCATCTGGCTTGATGTCAGTTTCAACACTGATTTTAGATTGGGTCAAACTCCACCAGATGGAGCACTGGGTTTCTCCTGGATTCAAGATCCTGTTTGAAAGCAAGTACAAACACGGACAGCAAGACCTTTACCGAGTTTCATCTGGTACACCAACCATCTTTGCTTGTGGAATGTCAGACCTGCATAAGTCAATCAAAGCCTTATCAGTTCACACTTGATTGCTATAATGTGTTCTACTTGGAGCTGCTCTTTAAAATGTAGGGAAATTGCAATTGTTTAAAAATCTGTCTATAGATGAAAATTATTTTAGCAAAGTAGCAGCTATGCTATGCTATGCCACTAGTTTCTAAAACCTTTCAAAGTAAAAAATGCTGGGGATGACCTATACCTATGGTTTATGGCTTGTATCCTTATTACCTTCGTGACAAGTGTACTTTTTGATTCTGCCCATACTGAGAAGGGATGTTGCTGTAGCCCTAAGGAAGAATAAGATAACTGCCCATTTTTAAAGGAATGGGATTCTTCTCTGCCAGATTTACAAAGCAGTTGTTAGATACAATGCTGTCAAGTGCAAGCAGCCAAATCCACACATGTAGAGTTCAAGCTAACTACTTTATTACATTCCGCCTATTATACAGTAATCTCCTCAGATTGCTTGTCTTCTCTTGGGAACTGATAGATAAGGTTCTATGGAACCTGGGATGGGTGTGGTGGTGTCAGTCCTGGTTCTCTAATGCAACCTCACCCAACCTTTTGGGCACTAGGGAATCAGTTCTGTGGAGGTTTTTCCACAGACCAGAGGGGGCGTAGTTTTCCATGCTACCTGTACCCCGCTTTGTTTGCGGCCCGGTTTCTGCCATGCTGTGGCCCAGTGCTGGTCCATGGACTGGAGTTGGGGACCCCTGCTCTAGTGTGCGGTGCAACAATGCAAATCTAACCACATCTTAAATCTGCCTCCCTGTTTGGGCATTTCCAATCACCTAAAATGTATCTATGTAGTTGCTGTAATTTTAACTTCATTGGATTTCATGCTGAAATGCTGCTTTATGTGTTTCTCTATTTTTATAGTGAGTCACTCAGAGTCTGTATCTGGGGCAGCAAGGAAATCCTGTGAATACGCATGTCATTTTATTCCATTTTATTGGAATCACCCTTCCAAATTTCTTAAACAACAGTCCCAGTACACTGATTCTGGGAGACAGAATGGGAATAAGATTTATAGCAATTAATTTATGCACAAATTTATGTTAGTGATAATCCTGTATTTTCAACATTTTATTAACTTTTTCTGCAGTGTATTGAAAGAGCAGTTTACCTGCGGGAATCAAATAACCTGACCTGTATGTGGTTAAAAAAAAGATTTCTGCATATCAAGCTGATTTATATGTCAGCTGGCAATCCAAGCTCCTTTTCAGTTTCAAACAACAATAGCTGTAGAGAAGGGCAATGTAGAGAAGACAGTTAAGACACCTGTGTAAGTCAGTACTCTAAAATAGCCACTGCAATGTTTTATTTTTGAGATGAGAGAAAAAAAAATTCTCTTGGAATGTATTACTCCCTTGCATTGTATAGCTCAACTCTCAGAGCCAATTAGGAATGTGAAATTTGTCTATTTTAAATATTTAATTTCAACATAATCTACTTAGAAATGCTTTTAACTACTCTAAGCATGCAGAATGAGATTATATCCCAGATTAGAAATAATCTGTTCTCCAGCGCGCTGCTTGGAGAATCCAAAGGATGAGTTATTCTTCGTCTGTTTGCCAGAGACTGGGTGTATATTTCTTTAAGAACTTCCTTGACCGTGCCTACTTTGCTCAGCTGAGCTCCAGTTTATTCACTCAGTTGAGTGAGAGACTGGTCTTTTCCTTTGCTCTAGCAAATTGACTGAACAATAATCCATCCTTTGGTTGTTTTTTCGCCTATTTCTACATCTTCTGTTTCAAGAGCGGAGCGAGTGTGGATTCAGCACATCAGCTGTTCGTCAGCTCTATAGACCTTCCTAAGCTGCCGGCGGTGGGTGAGTCGTTCCTGGGGCTCCAGGCCAGCTACCGCCGCCAAACCAAAGCAGCACCCTCCCAGCTCTGCCTTTGAGGGCATCTGTGAGTGGAAATTATCGCTGCTGGCTAGTGTGCTGGTTCCCCGGCTTGCCGGTAATACCGCCACCGCCCATCAGCGTGCTCAGAAGGGACGTTCAGGTAAGTCAACGTCCATTTTCAATTCTCTGTATTAAAAAAAAGATAGTATCCATAAAAACTTCTCATAAGAACACTATACTGTAACCAACTTCATTTAATTTGAACAGAATTAAAAACCAGAAATTCCTTCACCTGCAGTTCAAATCACTGTTATCTCATTTCATTGCAAGTGAGGACCAGTCACTAGAGAGTTGGTATGTGATAAAATGCCATATTATTTTTTTGGGCAATTGTACCTAACAAAAACTTTGGGACGAGCTGGAATTTAGAAGCTATGTAAATGTATGAGACCCAATTCCCAATCAGATACACCCCTGTCTAAATTCTTCATGACAATTGAACCATATGGACAATGGTTAAATATCAGAATATGACAAATACTTAAGTAGTGTTGCTGGGATTTCAGTGGAATCAAGTTTTTAATTCTTAAAAATTATTTATTAGAATTCAAGAATGACACAGCCTACTAGATCAGGCTGGAATTAAAAATCATGAAGGTGCATTTAATAACCAGATTATATTTTAAGGGACTTGTGTTCCTGTTCTGGCTTTACCTGAGCATCATCTTTCATTCAAAAACACAGGAAATCTGGAAGTGTGTCTATGGTTTACCTAAAGATTAGATTTTTAAACATGTAGTTGGGGGAGGATAATAAGAAACCAATAGCAAAGCAGAGGCCTTTCTTACACAATTCTTAACTTCATTCAACACTGGTTTTACTTAACATATACTTAATACTAAACACATAAGAAATATAATGATGCTTGTAACCATTTTTATCAATGTCATTTATTATTCAAGTGTTTCCTCAGTTTTCCACTCACGCTTATAAATGACTTCAAAATAGCTTTTCAATCTTCTGTTGTTTAATGTACCACAAAACAAGTGATGCAGAATTTTGTAATGGTGCAACAGAGGGAACAATGATGACTAAATACTCACCCCATATATTTGAAATTAAGCCATTTAAAACAT
The DNA here is from genome assembly GCA_032468215.1 of Stegonotus admiraltiensis. Classification (NCBI taxonomy): domain Eukaryota; kingdom Metazoa; phylum Chordata; class Lepidosauria; order Squamata; family Colubridae; genus Stegonotus; species Stegonotus admiraltiensis. The sequence goes on along the minus strand of JANHZT010002176.1, from coordinate 117,206 downwards.
TTCCAAAATCATTTATAGGGATTATTCCAGCAGGAAAAAATATATAGCGGAAATGGTTCACGCACATCATTAAAGACATTATAAGGACAAATGTTTTAACTTGATCATTTTAACTTGATCTAAGGAAGAATCCAAAGAATTATTAGCATTTATTAAGTGGTAGAATTTAGTGCTTATTAGAAGGTAAAAGTTAAAAAAACCCCGCCAATTAGCTGACATTTAAATGAATTTCTACCTAAACCTCATAATCTTATTTTGTAGGATTTTGCTTCCTTTATTTGGTAAGGTAAAAAGTAAAAACAATTTGAAGAAATGCACCCTGCAATATAGGCCTTAAGATTTGTTTGTAGTACAAATAATTATAATTTATATTCAATATAAATACTTATAATAAAGTTATAATAGAAAGTGTTGAAGTTTTGCAAGGGCAAAACTTCAACACTAAGTTGAAGTTTTAGGGCACTAAAGATGCAAATACAGTTGCAGAAATTAGGAGAAAGAATCTAAAATACTATCTATATTGTTCATTTTTATACCTTAAAAATATGGCAGCTTTCCCAAGGTAGCAGAAAAAAACTGAATGGAAAAGCATTTTTGTATAATAAACTATTCCTCATGTGTATATTTGCCTATCAGAAAAATCTTTGATGAAATTGATCCTGGCCCAGCCAATTTACGTCAAGGATAGAAAGTAAACCTTAAAGTGAAATGCTCAGAAAAATAATTTAAATTAAGAGCGGGGGAAAAGGTGAGCTTTTATATTTAGGGAAGCAGCATGCCAGTGACAGAAAAGATGATGTATATATTCCACCTTCTCATACGTTTAGACTAAGCAACCCTTTTTTCAAATACCCAGATACCAATATACCAATTTGCCTGTTCTATATAAGTAAATACAAGAATGACACAGAAATTTCTTCTCAAACAGTTTAATAGCAAATAAACAAAGGGAGATACCACACTTGGCATATACAAAATGACTTCTTGTCTGTGTGTCTGTGCAATTAAAACAGCTTTAAGTTCCCCAGTGGGACAAAAAGAAACCACACACAAAAGGAAGAAAATTCCTTAATACATACTCGCTCGTTCCAAACTTGTAACAAAACTTTCATTTTTTAAATCCACTACACAAACTCCGTGATCAGAAAAGCAACATGTGCTTCTTTTTTAACCACTAAAGTAAAATCCATAATTTTCTACAGAGTACAACACAATTTCACACAAAAAAGACATTTTGTTTTGCAAATCAAACAAGAAAAAGGAACAGTTCAAACAGGGTAAAGAAAAGCATTGCTACAACAGAATCACGACTTTGAATTGATTAAATCCTGTTAAACTGCAGAACAGATTCTACATTTGGTCATAGTGGCAATTTGTTTTCTTGTCACATTTGTGAATCACTTTACATTGTTTTCTAGTAGAAAAGGCAAAAAACTGTACAAAACCCCTAGTGTTAAATACAATGTTTGTACCAATAAAAAAGCCCACAGGTTTTTTTTTCCAAAATGTAAATTTTCTTTTTTTTTAATTATTCACAAAAAGCAGCTAGAAATAAAAGGCAGCTGCTGCTTTACTGTCTCAAATCCATTAAAACCACCACAGAATTATTAAAACAATCAAAGGAAAGAAAGGAAAGGAACATCTAATGTTTGGCATTTTGGTTTTCTCCAGAGATTTTTTTTTTACCACAGGATTCTCCAGAGTTTCTCATGAAACTGTATGCGCATTATAAAGAAATGTATTGGCAAAATTAATTAATACACTGCAAGGCCTTGACTTCCCTGCCATCAGACACCCCTGTGCATTGTGACTGTGAGCCTAAGGTCAATCATCTCACAGCTGTACCCCAAATAATGCAATGATATATCCCCTTTCAAGTCACTCTCATCCTTAGAGATGCTGATCACAAGGTTGAGAGAAAAACAAACACGGAGAGAGATTACCCATCCAGCAAGAGAGTTGGCAGCTGGTTTTTGCCAACAATTGAGTGAAAGCTTCCTAAGGCTTAGATAGGTCTCTTACATGTTTCTACTCTCCAAATGTTTTGTTTCACATTCCTTCCTCCTGTTAAAATTCCTTCATAGCTTCTCCTCCACCCCGTTGCCCCTTGTGCTTAGTCCTTACCACAGGACTTTTTGCAGGTGCTGTGAAGCCCCCGGACTATATCTCAGCTTCTAAAGCAGATCATGTGTGCAGCAAAGCTGAAGCATGTTTCCCAGAGAAGGATAATCTGTCCTATTTCTTCATCAGGCCAGGAAAAAAGAAAAAGAAAAAAGAAAACTGCATGTCTCCTAACCCAATTAAAGAACAAAACTTTTTTAAAAAATTCTCCACAGAGGAGATTCCCCCAGCTAAGGCCCCTGAGAAAAGGAGCCGGGGTTGGTACCCTGTTCAGGTAACAGCCAACGTGCTGTTATATTGTGCTTGTCACTTGGAGAAAGAGCCAGCAGTTTTGTGCCTAGGCTTACAGATTCCTTCTATGGGATATATACGACATGCTATTTCAAGTGTAAGAACTGGAGAGCAATCAAGCTTCCATTCACTGAGAGTTAATGGTGTTAAAATTTCACAAAGCAAGTCGCATATTAAACAAGAGGTACAAATTAAGGCTACCCCAAAAGAGCCTGAGCTCCGTTGGATTTCAGAAGCAGTATTACGCAAACATCCCACATCTTTCTGTTAAACTTGTATCCCTGCCGCTGCCACCATGACCATCTGAACAGTGCAATCAAGCCCCTGAGACCTTTCCATAGCTGTGATAATAGAGCAAGGTGCAGATACTGTGTAAAGCAGTCTAAATGCACAGGAGATGTCCTTACATGACATATGGTCACAAGTCTGGCATCCAAAAAAGGACAGCTTTGAAACCTAATAAATTGCTCAGTTTTTGCACCAACTATAGAAAACAGAGGTGAAGGGTGTATATATATATACAGGATTGTGAAGAACACAGCAGGAAACATGCAAAACGTTTACAGGGGCATTATTTGAAATTTTAAAAGAAAAACAAAACAAAAACAAAAACTCACATTTTGCTGAGGAGATTGTAGTTACAAAAAACTAAGCATGCAAAGGTTTAACAAAATACAACACCAACTTTGATTAAATTCTCACTGCAGACAAAGGCTGATAATCACACAGGAAGGAAAAAGCAGTTAAGTGCCAGGGCAAAAATGCAGCTACAATCAGGAAAAAGTGTAGTTCAAGTGTTTTCTGCTGAAGCTACTCAAGTCAATGAACACATGCCCCCTCCTCAAGCATGGCCAAGTAGGTTCAGCAAAATGTGACCAGAAGCCTCCTGAAAGCTTTTGAGTTGCATCCTTTTACTTTTTCCTTCAAAGATTTTTGTTGAAACTAAGCACACAGAAAAAACTAAGCCTAGAAAGTGATTGGCTGTATGTTCACAGAAATACAAATACTCCACGAGGTATGCTAGCAAGGCTGCTCTGAAGACAATTACAAAGAATCAGAATCACAAAATCAAGTGGTTATCTTATGAAGTTCTAGAAAAATAGAATTCTTTTATATTCAAATGCAAGTTTAAATATTCCCCATCAGCAGTCTTTCTAGCAAAACCAATTTGGCAGCACAAAAAAAAAAGAAGGAAAAAAGAAGAAACAAACATAATAAAAATACACATCAGCATCAAAAGTCAACACAAGGTCAAAGGGTGAGAGTTCAAGCATCAGAGAAGCTGAAGAGACAAGGATTTGGACGATGTACTTGAACGCCACATCGACATGCTTTAGGCACAACGATGAACAAACGGCAGGAATCTAGAAAAAAACAAACCAGAAAGAAGGAGACCTACTGAGTTACACAGAACAGTACATCCAAACAGAGAGAGAAAGAGAGAAGAGAGTGAAACAGGAATGGGCACTGTACAATGAGACCTCTTGGGGAGGGGAGTTGACAAGGAAGGGCAGCACATGCCAACAATGAACAAGTAAAAGTTGAAGTGCATAAGACACCAAATAAATGTAAAAATTGTCAGAAATTAAATGGAACAGAGGCCTGTGATTCCCTTTAGACTCTGGCTACAGAATGGACTCTGAATTAGCGGCATACAGCTGCGCATTCAACACAGCTCTAAGTCAGTGTTCCTGCTATGTCTTCATGAGGAAGGTAGCACCCCTGTCTTCCACTGGAACCTGACTTCATAAAATGTAATGGTAGGACAGTTCACATAACAGGTGAAAGACAAAGCAGAGATCACTGGGCAACTGGGCACTGATAGTTTAACACTTTCTTCTTCTTACCATGGGGCATACTTAGTTAATAGAAACTCATATGTGTGTGTATGTACGTACATGTATGTAGATTCTGGCATTAAAATGACATTAAACACGTTTACTGTGTCAGTAAAACTGATGCCCCCACAGAAAGGAAAGAATTAAGACTTGACTGCAAGTTAAGACTTGCTGCAGCTGAGCCCTTTTTACTATGATACTTGCAAAAAAATCCACCACCCTCATTTGCAACTCTTTTCAACACATAAATGTTGCTCTTTGATTCTGTGAGGAGGAATTCTGGACTCTCAAAAGTTCTACAGTCACCTCTGCCAGTTTTGAAAGGAAGGATTTTTATCTGCAGAGACTTGTAAGAGATTTTCAAAGTGACAGAATCTCTAACAGGATCACAACACAAGAGGCCTAAATATCAAGGACAAACACATTTAAGCATTTTCTTAACATAGTGTTCATAAGCAATTGTCTGAAGCAGCAAACGATTATTGGAAAAAGTATCGTTTTTAGATTTGCCCTCACTTCCATCCTAATTATAATAAATGCATGTTACAACATTTTGATTTAAATACAGAGATCTATTTCAGCTGAATAATACAAATGAAGTATACATTTGTGTGAATGCAATTTACTTTTTCTAACAAATGTCAAGCTACACTATGTTATTTAATTTTAAACTTACTTAAAAACAACACTGGCTTGGAATCAAAATGAGTGATCTTTAAACAAACCATCCTTCCATTAGTTCTGGATCTCGGGCAACCCTTCTTCAGCTGAAACAAGGGAGGAATTAATCCTTGTTAACTTTTTTTCCTCTTTATAATTCCCTATACCTCTGAATGTCCTAGGATTGGGGAATTCATTGAAAAAAATTGATAGTAATACTAAGAGAAGTACATTAGTAAAGTCACTTCCCCTGGAGTATTCTTAATGAATCCAAGAAGGCTCCCACTGGCAGAAAAACCTTTGATCCAACTAGAGATGTGCAGTGTTCATGTCCAAAGATGGCAAAGATCTGGCTTGGGCACCCCTCTCTACTTGTCAACTGCTCTTTTAAGAAGCAGTATCTTTTCTTGGTGTGTGCAATTGCCTAAATATGTTTGAATTAAGGAACCAGCAAATATTGCATTTGCTCCTACCCTTGGGGTGTGTGTGTGTGTGAGATTACAAAAGTTAAATTGCTGAATTAAAATATGACAGTTTTAAAATTATTTTTATCATAAAATACACACCCCAAAATCTCAATAGAACATTTTCTTTCCCAGAATCTATCCATTCACATGAATTAACAAAATACATAGTTAAAAAGCTACATGCAAAACCATGATGACTTCTTTATTTTAAAGATATCCACCCTCTCTCCCAATAATACTAAGGCTCTGGTGTTGCAAAATTTGCTTCATGAATGCAAACTCTGCTCAATATAATTTTCAGTATAACTTGAACTTCTTTATCAGTTTCTGCCTTCTGCATGTGTATTACCAAACTCAACATTTTAATCTGAGGATGTGTTTATAAGTAACTATGATATCAAGTAACTAAATGATTATGTTCCAATTTGATCGGCTTCAGTGATTTTTTTTTGCCAAAGATTGGGCAGAGGGAGCAGACCGAGTAACAAGCTATGCAGAAAAATGAAATGTGGAAGCAAAACTTCAAAAGGGAATCTATATGTATCCTTGTATAAACCAGATTCATTTTCTTGCCAAGTGGGAATCTCCCTGGAAAACAAATCTTCATTATTTGTTCTGAAAAGCATTTGTGTGGCCAGATCAAGGGAAATTCAGGAGAAACAAGTATTTTGGTTGAAGCATTCTATGTTAAATCATTCAGAACAGCACCACTGAAGGCACAAGAATTCTGCCAATCTATTCCAAGGTTTCTTTTAGAATTTAACCTGCATTCTTAACTTTGGTAACTCTGACAGTAGAATTAGGGCACTTGCATTGATCATACTTATGAAAGGAAACATTATAGGATAAGCATAACACAAATATTGTGTTGCTAGTTCAACGGGAGGAAAGTTGCCCCACAGTTGTCATGATGGAAGCATACAGAAAGTTACAAAGTATATGGACATTGAATAAATAGCGACAAAGTATTTAGAAAAGCTAGTAATAGTGACTGAGAAGAGTAGTAGTACTGGGAGGAGTGACTATAGCAAAAATTGAGCACAGCTTTCCTCCTCTACTGGTTCACAGCATTAATTCTTATCCTATTTAGCAGTTTGCCTAGTTACAAACAGGCCACTGAAAGTCAGTAGTTTCAATCATGCACATTGTTTATGTATGCATTACACAATCACATTCAGGATTATGCAAAACCCTGGTCTTATCCAGTGAAATAATTTAGATAATAAATATTCTCCACCCTGGAGCAGTATAAAACTTCTATAAAAATAGAAACAACATTCTTGGTTATATCAGGTTGCAACTGGAGCAACTGCTCCCAACCATGACCTCTTTTTTTTTCCTGAAAGTATATTTTTATTTAAAAAATCCCTTGACAATTCTGGGATCCTCAGCACTCCAACACTCCCCCATCCTCCTATCAGGATACAACTTCTCCTAGTGCACAAACTTCAAATGGTATACAGTTATCTAAGTGTATGCATATGCTTTTAAATTAGACCCCAAATATTCAACACTGAAGGATACCACATGCCAGCACAAATGGAAAATTTGGCAATTTGACCATTCAACCTTTTTATCACCATTATATATGCTTTTTAAATAAATGCTGTTTAATTTTTACTATGCCATTCATCAAGTTATAAATCTGCAGTGAGATTCCAAATTCATCAGAAAAACAACTTGAATCACAGATGGGTGGCCTTATGCAAATTATAATGCCTCAGTTTTAGTAAACAAGGGGACCCAGTCCCTAGTTAAATGCCTGAATATCCTACTGAGTTTTATATTATACAATGGCATTTCAAACTTGATGAGCTTTTTGATCTTTCTTGGAAATATTTTTTTTCCATCCTCCCCTAAAATGTCGTTTCTAAATACAAAATTTATGGGTTGACTGGTGTGCTGTGAAAATGTTTTAACAAGTGAGAAAGACCATATTCAGAAAGTATCAATATACTGAATCTATATGTAACACTGTAAACTTTCATAACAATAGGACTAGCTTTTTCTAGCCTCAGGACTAGATTTTACGTAACTTCTTGCCATGGGTCAAACTCATACTGTTAAAAATTCCCTTTGGATTCAGGTCTAGTGTGTATAAAAATTTAATGCTTTTGGCAGTTACACCCATGTGAAAAAAGGATGTGTATTAGAAGGGAAAGAAATATGACTTCGAATTATTAGGCACTGAGCTCAGGCAATATGTAGACCAGATCAAAATTCTGCAGAGATTCAGTACTTTGAATTTAGTCTTTTGCACTGGCACACGCTCAAAAGAAAACTGCTAAGTAACAAGATGACAACATTTGTGAAAAATAAATCTATATAAGAAACAAGAAAAAATCTTTGGGCTAATATTATTCTGACACACACTTGTATGAAGTTGGGTGTGTGTGTGTGTGTAAGAATGCCAGAAATCAGAGCAATAAGAGCTCATTTTAAAACCATCTGTCAGTTTAACACTAAGGAGACTTTAACTTGTACTTTATGAGCACCATTTCTTCATGTACAAGTTCTAGAACAGGGGAAGAACAAATTTTATCATGCGACATTGGTTTTGTAGTAAGATTGCAAATTAAATCCAGGAATTCCTGGATTACAGCTTAAAGTATAGATAACTTCATTAAACTAACTAACTTCAAGTGTAGTTTCCAAGAAATTGAAACACTAATTCATATTATTCAATTTTTAAAAAGGTTGTTCTGTCCAAAGTGTAAACAGCTGATCAAAAAACATCACTGGATACTTTTATAAGCTGCAACCACACACATTGCACTATATAAACATATTTTAGCATTATAATTACTGCATTTTTCCTTTACCACATGAATATTTTTGCCCAACTATTATCCTCCAACTTACTGATTCTGTGTACAGTTCTCACATAAGGCATTTACTAAATAAACCTAGCAAATAGCTTGGCAAAGCTCCTTAGGGGTTGTTCATTAACCAACCACCACATGATTTGGATTCAGCTTCCTGCTTCCCCCTTTCATGAGTATCATTGGGGTCTCCTCATATCTAAGTCATGCAGTGTCACTTCCAATTGCACTTACTATTTTCCTTTCCTCTCCAAGGTGGCTGGCATTGGTCCTTCTCAAAAACACAGTTACAAACACAGCAAACTTTTTTTAAAAAAAAATAGTGATATGGCACCTAAGCTCCAAAGTAAAACACTGGAAACAAAAGCACAAAGTTGTCCTCCATCCGCAGAATTCTCAGTAGAGGCTGCAGCTGAGTCTTCAGGGGAAGATGTGCCAGACAGAATGGTATCAATCAGCTTCCGTGACTGTAAAAATACAGCCTTAAAGAGTTTTTGAATCCCTAAGTGGGCTCCTCCCCAACTTACCAGAAGATCCTTCTCACTCCAGTTCCAGGGGGAGGGGCACTCAATATGGCTTGCTGTCATTCTTAGAGCGCTTGAGCTGTACTTTCAGTCGCTTCATGCCAATTTGAAATCCATTCATTGACTGGATGGCGGCTTGTGCAGAGACGGGATTGTCATAACTTACAAAACCTAAGAAAAGAAAAACACACAGTTAAGTGCAATTAGAGAATATGAGTACCGTATTTTTTGGAGTATAAGACGCACCGGACTATAAGACACACCTACCTTTTTTGGTGAGGAAAAGAAGAAAAAGAAATCTGCCTCTGAGCAATTTTGCCTCATTGCA
>JANHZT010002176.1:81744-105194 GCA_032468215.1 Stegonotus admiraltiensis | reverse complement strand
TTGAAGAATAGCTTGACTGCCTCATCTTTGTGGCAACCCCTGAGATATTGGAACATTGCTATCATTTCACCCGTCCTTTTTTTCATTAAACTACTAGACACACCCCATTCCAGCAACCGTTCTTTGTATGTTTTAGCCTCCAGTCCCCTAATCATCCTTGCTCCTCTTCTCTGCACTCTTTCTAGAGTCTCAACATCTTTTTTTGTGTAAAGTATGATTCAGGTAAGAAACAGCACGAGTTTTTACCAATATTCAGAAGCAATCCTATTTTTTGCCTAGATGTAAATTGCAATGGAAGAAAAATCTCTGTAGTATCCATGTAGTATCCAATGAAATGCTCATCCAGAGAGCTGGAATAATTTGCTCCTTACTAACTCTCAACTGGATTTATTACTGTTTAAGCAGAATGAGTGAGGCTACAGTATTCTTTCTCTTTTGCCATCTCAAAATACTGATGGCTCAGTGACTAACCCTTTTCCATATTATGTGTATACATACCACACTCTGATATCATATCTTAGTACAGCAACAAAATATAAGAAGAGGTGCAAGAGGTCAGTCAAGCACAGGCAGATTTAATTTTAAATTTTAGCGGTTTTCTTAAGTTTCATTTATTTTCATCCATATCTAAAATTACTATCATTTAGTTCCAGTCAGCAGATATAAAAAGTTTCTAGTATCAAGACAAGCGTGGCTTGCTTTTCATCCCATGATATGTAAATAAGATTAGAAATAAATTATCCCTTGTTTTACAGCAATAAGCCACAAGTTGAGAGAAATATGCTACTGCCTTGCTGTGATTTATGATGTGAAAACTTGTAGAGGTGCCTCATTTGTAATTATATGGCTTATTCTTGGTAAGTTTTTCTGTTCCATCCAGTTCTGAGATGTTAAAGTTAAAAACTACTGAATGGAAATAAACCATTACTACATTTATCTGTGAGACCAACTTGTTTGCTCAAAAAGCATGATTAAAGCAAGCCATGTTGTTGTATAAGGTACAAGCAATGTCACTGTAAAAACAAAATGTCTCTAAATTCTACCTCAGTTTTCAAAAAAAATTGTATCTGCAAAGAAAATCCAAGAGAATAATGTAATAGAACCTTGGTGGTATTCACTGAACAAATGGATCAATTACATTTATAAAACAATAAATATCCTCTTGTGAAATTTAAGTTTTCTCCAGTAGTTATTTATTTTCATAAAGGGCAGGGTTTAATAATTGAATCACGGTAACTGGTTCTATTGTTATATATGCAGAGAGGCAACAATAGGTTAATTAATCAAACAGCAAATAAATAAATAAATAAATAAAACAACTCCCTTACCTGAACTGGTGAGCACACTTAATGGACTATTGGAAGAGTTGAGTGCAGTTGTTCCACTTGGGGTATTCTGAGCTGCGCTAGCTGCAGCTGCTAATGCAGCTAGATTCTGCAATTGCATTGCATTCAACCCTGCAACACATCAATCAATGCAATGTGTCTGTTTCTGTACCATTAACCACTGGTGGACCCAGCAGCAGCAGCACTCTTAAATGGGTTTTGGTGGAAGTAGTAGTAATAAGTAATAATCTTATTACCAAACCATACTGAACAAGAACTCCTTCTTGTTTTAAACAAGATTAACAGATTTGTCATTTATTTATCATTTTATTATCAATATTAGGTAGAAGACAAGAATGGGAAAAGGAGACAATTTATCAGTGAGATTAGTTATCTGTCTTTTTTAATGTTCCCAAACCAATGCAAAGTACTTCATAAGATTGAATTGGGCCCCAAATTTGCTTGCCTATTTCCATATTTTTCTTTTGTAATGACTATTTTTTTAAAAAAAAATGTCATTCCATAACTGATAAGTCTATCAATTCATGTAATACTTCATTTCATGTTATGCATACTATTCTTCCTGTTCAAAGTAGCTTTGTCTCAAAGTAGCTTTTATTTTTATTACCTTCATCTCCCAGTTCTTCTTTCAAATAAAAAGCTTAACAATACAGCTTTAATTCTTCCTTAATAGAATTTAATTTTAAATATAGTTTCAAATATTCTACACATTTAATTGACTAACAGTAGGTCAGTGCTAAATTATAGGAACTTGTTCAATAGAAAAATTATCCTTTTTTCAAAACTAAATTTTTATGAAGTTGATCAGACAAAAGCACTAGATATACCAGCCCAGTAAAATTAAAGAATGTATGTCTTGACACATGATATGCATATTGAAGGAATATGTTTTATGCAGGCATCGTGCTAGGTCTCCAAGAGTCAAATAAGGTAATTAAATCATCTTTTTTAACAAAATCATCCCTTCTCAACGGATTATTCCCCTTACCACAACAGAAATTCCATAGTTTAATTTTGGGTCATTTAAGAAAAGCTTTCCTTCTATTCCGAATCTCCCTTCATTTAGTTTCAATGATGATCCTAAGTCCTAAGATAGTAAGAGAGGCTGAAAAAAATTATCACTATCCATTTTATCTATACCATGAATGCATATATGATGGTGCAGTGCTTAGAATGCAGTACTGGAGGCTACTTCTGCTGGCTGCCAGCAGTTCAGCAATTCAAATCTCACCAGCTCAAGGTCCACTCATCCTTCCATCCTTCTGAGGTTGGTAAAACGAGGACCCAGATTGCTGGGGGCAATAAGCTGACTCTGTAAACTGCTTAGAGAGGGCTGTAAAGCACTGTGAAGCGGTATATAAGTCCAAGTGCTATTGCTATGCATATACTTCCCTCATATCTCCTGTTACTCCTTTTCTTCCAAGCTAAATAACTCTTAATTGCTGATATATCTAGCCCCTTTATCATACTGACTGATATTTTTTTGCTCTTTATTGTATCAACAATTCTATTTTAAATTCTCTTCCTAATGATTCCATGCATGAAATTCACTCACTCTATTTTTTGAACAGCAGCTTACATTAGACCGATTTATTCACTGAGCTCTCCACTGTTAATCTCAAGATCCCTTTTCTGGTCAACCTTTGTCAGCTAGGATCCAATAAATATACAAGTGAAGTTTGGATTTGTATGCCAATTTCATTTTACACTTATTCACACTGAATAAGCCATTTTGAAGCCCATTTACCTACTGTGGGTACCCCTTTATCCCTTTGTACTCAAATGTAAATAAGTTTAAAAAGATATTGGCACATAAATCTTTAAAATCCATTTTTATTACTCATTCTGTACCAAAGACTTTATTTATAATCTAGGTATAACGTACCTATGGAATCAGCCTTGTCCACACACTTGCTTACATCCTAAAATATCTTGCTTACATCTAGAATATCAGTGAAAAAGACTAATCTTTCTGAAAGTCATGCTGACTCCTTTTCAGTAAGTCTCCTACATTTTTTTAAAAAATTCTAACAATACTTTCAACCATTCCTCTCTAGAACAGGTGTGAGATTAACTGACCAATAATTTTTCTTTAGTATTCCTTGATTCCTTTTTAAATAGTAAGGTCAGATTGGCGGCAGCTGTTCCCACAAAATAGAATGTAGCAAATTTTAAAGAGAAGGTGCTTACATTTGTGAAAAAATCAGCTAATGCATATTCATATTCAAGTTAAAACCTTGTGATCGATACCATCTGTGCCTGAGCTCTTACGCAGACAACCAAGATCTGTCTTCACTAATATTAATATATCACAGGACACCAATAAATTTTCACTCTGCTACTGACCCTGTTTGTAGGGATCCCAAGCAGAAAGAAGAGAAAGAAACTTACCTCCCATTGGGTGAAGGTTGCCCAGTGTGTTCAAATTCCCAGAGGAAGCAGCTGCTGTCTGCTGAAGGAGCTGTAAATAAAGCTAGACATTACACCAAAAACAGAACAAGAGTGAGAATGAGGGCTGGCTCCACTTCTGGGAGACACTGCACTACACCACAGCCAGAATGCCGTTACAAGCACAATTCTTACTGACCACACATATCACCAATACACACAAAGCAGCAGTGATCTCATACCAAGGAGGATGCTATTAGAAAAGGAACAATCCAATTTCCCATGCAATTCCAGGTTAAATATTCTCCCTTTACTCATGGCTAGTGTGCCACCAATATGTGGCTACAAAGGTTTCTAATACTGGTGAAATATTCAACTCCTCCCTATTCAGATACCATAAATGTATTCTGGGAGGAGGCAAGGTAAATAAAAACAAGGGAAGAAGGCTGTAAGTGCAAATCCACAGGCAATAATAATGTCTTCATATATGTGTATTTAGCAGGATGATATACAAGTTGGTAGAGTACCGTATATAGATACTGTAATAAAAAGAAAAATAAACCTTCAATTCCCTATTTACTCTCTATCGGGGTCCCCAACCTCTGGCCTACTACTGGGCTGTGAGGTGCTTTAAAACTGGACCACCCAAAATGGCGGGTGAGTGTGTGCATGCACGCTCCAATTGCACAAGCAGCGGATGCATGTGCCTGCCAGCCACATGAAACCATCCCCTCTCCCTACCCTCCCACACCGGTCTACAAAGCCGGTAACTGTGCTATATAAATGCAAAGTTCTACAACACAGTCCGTAAGTCCTCAACTAAGTGCCACATTCTTTCTTCCAATATAAATCCTAACATATGGCAAGGCTTCAATGCTAAAAAACATTTCAATCATCTGTACTTACCACTACTACCACTACCAATTTTTGAGCTTATAACAGAGCCTCAGAATGAGAATACTTGCAAACAAGAAATGTGTGTTAAACAGTTTAGAAAGTAATTCTGAACAGAAGCTGTCAAGCACACTCACTGCCAAGTACTGGGGTCCAAGTGTGTTCAGTCCAGCCAAGTTTCCCCAAACAGAGGCAGCACTAATCTGTTGCATCTGTTGCTGGAGTTGTTGTGCGATTCGTTTCTGTTCTTTATCCTTCTGAGTATCTGCAAATTTCACTACGATGGGAGAAGAGCATCCCTGCAATACAATTCACACAGCTGTAGCTTTTGTCATCTTGCCAAAATCCTAACAATTTACATTCTTTAAATAATTGCTTTAAAAAGAAGATACGTTCAGAAACTGTCTCTTCTTTTTAAAGCAACCTGTCACATTGCAGAATTCCAGTGCAGATTCATGTATCATATATTATATATCTTTCCTATTCTGCGTACAACTGGAGAGAAGTGTGGGTATGTGCCATGCAGGGGGTACGAACTAAGGGATGTTAGCATAGTAACTGGAAAGCTTAAACCAACCATTTATGTATTATGATTTGAATGTTATTACCACCCATAGATGATATCAATACAATTTAAAAAAACCTTAAAAACTCAAAAACAGTTGAGTATATAAAGATTTAAGTGTTTCCACAAGGATTTTAAGGGATTTTTAATATAAACTAAAATATCTGGCTGAGAAAGAAAGTATTAACTCCTTTGGCAATACTGCAAGGAGAGAGGCAAAGTACATTCTGCAGCTTGGAAGCTAAACATGAAAAGAATCTCAAGTGAAGGGTGTAATTCTGTTGACTATAATGGGTGTCAATAAAACTCAATGATCAGATAGTACACCCTAAATGGTTTAGGCTTTAAAAGTTAAAACTAACACTTTAAATTGTCCTTAGAATACAATTAGCAATACTTAGTTACAAACATAAAAGTCTCTCAAAATTGGTATTTTTTTTTACCTCCATGGTCTGTGCTTGATGCATTGCTTTGATTGCTGTTTGTGCCATTGCTCTTGTGGTAAAAGTCACAAAAGCACAACCTGAGAAGGGAATACAATCAAAATTAAGTAGCAGTATATCCAAGCTATCTCCTGAACAAAGAAACATTTCTAAAACTTCCCAATTAAATATAAGGGGTATGTATGTGTATACAGATGGGGGAAGACAAGGGTTGGGGAGAGAGGAGGAGGAGGAAGAGAGGTCTGAAGGAGAAGTCATCAGTTGCAAACAGGTCTGCGTGTACCTCGGCTTAAACCATCAGGACCCCGTAGAATTCTGCATTCTTCAATTTGACCAAAAGAGGAAAACATCACTCTGATATCATTTTCATTGCACTTCTTTGAGATCATCCCAATGAATAGTTTTCTATCTTCCACTGCTAAGAGAACAACAACAACAAAAGTTGTGGCTTGACTATTTACATGATTGGGTAAGTTTCCTGGATTTTATAGAACAACCCAGCAAAATTTACCAGTAAGTTGCCCCAAAATGAACATCATAAGCATTGGAATACTTTCTTTACCGTGCCACTACAAATCTAGAATCTTCAGTCTAGAGCAGGGGTGTCAAACTCACAGCCCATGGGCCGGATGTGTCACATGCTGGCCATGCCCACCCATTTTAGCCAAGGGGGGGAGGAAGTTGCGATATGTCATGTGACAACACGAGCTTGACACCCTTGGTCTAGAGCAAGAGTCAGAAAATCTATTTTCTCAGAGTTTAGTAGAAGAGCCATGTGCAAAAAGCAATGAACTGAAAACATACATTTTGAGTTTCAAACACTCTATTTCAACATTATCAGAAGTGTTTCAGACTTGAAGCTGCCTTCTTTTGAATATGAAATTAAATGTCTGGATTTCTTATTCTGATTTTCAACAGAATAGCATCAAACTGTGAGAGGATGCTTATTTCATAGATGGCATTGTTGGGATCTGAGCCTTTAATTTTTAAAAAATGTCCATAAATTGCAATTTTGACATATAATGCAATTAATGTTTCCAGAACAATGTGATAAAACATACCAAGGCCAAACAATCTTTTACCCATACTCACCATTATTCTTTTCACTGTCAGCTGGCTTCATTTGAATGGGATGGTGCATCTGTGATAAGAAAGTAATGGAGGAATATTACATTTTTCAAAATAAACTGTTTGGAATATGCAAAACAAATTCAAAATGTTTCCAGTATGTAGCAATCATTTCACGCTTAGAATGGTCTCTTCTGTCCATTTATGAAGTATTTTGAATATGAATTAGCCCTATTTGTGCTTAAATCACTTCTAGGAAGGCTTGAAACTATTTAATAACTGAAATGGGGCATTTCAAGCTTGAAAAATGTTGAATTCAAAGTCTTGAGCACTTCCTACGAAGCATCACACATCACTCATACACAAAATAACAAAATATATTAATTTGAAACATGTTATAGTTAGGAATTTATAATTCTATTTGTAAAAATATCATTCTGAATTTAAATTGATACAAAATAAGTCATAAACTTATAACTTATAAACAGTAGGACAAAGATTCCACATAATCTACTATGGAAAATGTAGTATTTCCAGTGAGGATTTGCTGATACAGAGTAAATTAACAAGAAATAACATAATTTGTCATACCCCTGGGAGGATCTTCATGTTATGAAGAGCATTCTGTGCTTCTAGTGCAGCTTTACGGGTATAAAACGTAACAAAACAGCACCCTATGAAATAAACACATTCTGTAACACATACTAAAAACCACTTCAAGCCTAAATTACCACATCAGTTAATTATCTAAGTTGGGCATTTCTAGCAACCTAATTCTGAACTTTTTTGAGACATATAATACACATTTGAATGCCATACATTCCACATGTAGCCTTCACATGATCACTAACAAATTTTTTATAAGACTGAAAGCTGTTTCTTTCAATAATCTTGACTAATTAGATATTAATTTATGGTGGAATGTATGATATGAAAACTACCTAATTATAGACTATGTTCAAACAATTTAGGTTAGATCCAGAGATGCTCTATACAAAGTGGACAATTTTATTGTAGGAAGGAGATCTTTATTAACTCACTCTGTCCTATGCAGTTTCTTACGGTACAATGGTTTCAAATATCCTACTGATAATAATGCTTCAGGGGATGGGAGAATAAACTTGTTCTGCAGATGAATCCTTTCTAGATCAGACAGCGTATTTAAAATGTTATATGTTTATTAGATCTTGTTAATATATACTTCACAATGAGTTGGTACGAACTATATAATTATTGCTTCTGATTTTGTGCGGGGGGAAAACCCAAATGTCCTGCAAATAAAAAGTAGAGCAAGATGACTTACTTTTTCTAATTTCTTCCCAGTATTACCTCTACTCCAACACTCTCTGCCCACCATCTGAAGTGACGCAGATGCTATCATCCTACTACATAAGACCACCAAACTGTAATTTATAATATAACTGGCCCAATAAAAACTCATCTGCTCTTGAAATAAACTGCCCACACACCTCATATATGAATCAAGTATTTTAATAATGTCCTTGTCCTCCTAATAAATTAGTAGTTTACAAACTGGACTGGGGGTCAGAAAAATTTTCAGTCTTATAAAAGAGTCTTGTGTATACTATGAACCCAATTTTGTAGATGTTCATTGGATACTAAATGGACATTATTTATAAAACGTAATTAGCACATATCATTGTGGATAACAATATAAAAAATAAGTTCAATTTATTATTATTGTTATTATTAACTATTTACTATTACTGTAGTAATTTACTATTACTACCAGTATTACTATTAAATATAGTAATGAATGACGCCAGTAGGTGCCTCCATATGTTGGTATAAATAATGGAAACAATTGGATAAAACTTTTAATGTAAATTACAGTACACTTGATGCCAATCATTAAGTCATTTGGTTCTCTATGTGGCCCTAAGTGCAGCCAAATGCTGCCTTTCTAAAACTTGATGGGAAGAAGAAAACCTCTCACCTTTGCTCTGAGGAGGGTTTTGGCTTCTGTCTCGCAGGACATTTATTTCATAGACAGCACCATACTGTTCAAATAGATCTCGCAAGTCTTTTTCAGACCAACTCCGTGGGACTTGGCCCACAAACATCTTGATAGCATCTAGGTCTGGTTGGTCAGGATGATCCAATGTGCCATTCATTTTCTTTGAGCTATATGAATCAATGAGAAAAATGTGATAAGTGATTTTACTGGCAAGGTAAAATCAACCTTTTACTTCATATGCAATATTTAAATTGCAGTATTTAAAACTCTATTTTAAACATATTTAAATAGAACTCGCAAATTTGAAATGCTAAGAGAAAAAAAAATTCAGGATATTTTTCTATACAAAAAAGGTGGTTGGCTAATGACTCACTGCCTTCTCCCAATTATGCCTGAAAGTTTCTAATTTTATTTAGCATTTTATAAATGAAAATGTTTTTGGATAAATAATCATTTGAAACAAGTAAGAGCAGGGCAGATAAATACTTCAAAGTGACTGAAACACTCTCTAAAAGTACACATAAAGTCAATAAATAATTTTATTTAATGCACTATAATTTAAAAATCGGTTATAGTTGTTCTAGTACATCATGAAAAAATATATTTCAAATATTCAAAATAATTAACTTAAAAATAATTAGAATTTGGTTCAACTCATAATTATTTTTAAAGTATATACCTGCTTTTTAGACAACTCAATTTTTCCATTTTTTAATGTAACTTAATCTGGAAAAAACATAGTTGTTCTATATACTTGTACTTCTAAAAATGAAACTGTCTCTGGATACTGAAGAATAATTATGCAGATTTGTATCAAACCATAAGGATTTTGCATAGTAAATATTGTGGGCCATAGTAAATACTGTGGGCCCCAAATTCCGGTGGGCCCGAAGTTGGCAAACGGGCCGTTTCCGGCTTCCAGAGGCCCTTCAGGGCGTGGGTAAGGCAGTTTTTGCCTTTCCCAAGCTCCTAGAAAGGCTCCGGAGCCTGGGGAGAGAAAAAACGGGTCTTCCGGTCCCACCAGAAGTTGGCAAATGGGCCGTTTCCAGCCTCTGGAAGGAGGAAGGCCGTTTTCGACCTCCTCAAGCTCCTAGAAAGGCTCTGGAGCCTGGGGAGGGCAAAAAAACCGGTACTACTGGGCCCACCATGCCAAAAGCGTGGGGGGGGGGGAATTGCATGTGCATGCATGAGGCGCATATAATTAGGGGTGTGGGTACGCGCGCGACCCCCCCCCCCCCGGCTCCCCCTGCTTTTGGCACATGATGACAAAAAGGTTAGCCATCACTGCTATAGGTAGCCCTTGACTTATTTGTGAATGTTCAAAGTTACAACCACACTGATAAAAGTGGCTTGACCATTTTCACATGTACGACCACAATATCCCCATGGTCACATGATCAAAATTCGGGTGCTTGGCAAATGACTCATATTTAGGATGGCTGCAATGTCCTGGGATCATGTGAACATCTTTTGTGACCAAGGAAAGTCAAAGGGGAAATCAGATTCATTTTACAACTGTGTTATTTATTTAACAGCTGCAGTGATTCACTTAACAACTGTAGCAAGAAAGATCGTACAATGGGGCAAAACTCACTTAACATCTGTCTCACTTAGCAGCAGAAATTTTGGGCTCAACTGTGGTCATAAGTCAAGGACTACCTGTATTGCAATAGCACAATGGAATGATCACTTCAGAGCAATGGGCAGCTGAGCTCAGGAGAGGGGTACATCACTGTAATATTACTCTCTTGATTACTCTCAATAATCTTTCAGAACTCTAAAAGACTGGCAAGGCTCAGCAAATGTAATCCACATCCTTGAAAAGGAAGACCTGGGAAACTAGAGACCTGTCAGTAATTTCATGTATAATACCCTAAGATTATTAAACAGCACTTTGATGAGAATGCCCTAATTAACAAGAGTTAGGAAGCTCACATTTGTTTGCAAATATATCATGCTATACTTTGAGAGAGGTACTAGGTTAGCACATCAGGGAAATGTTTTCAGCAAAGCTCTTTAAGAACTATCTCATGATGCTTTCTGCTTGGAGGGTAGCATCAAGTGGATGGTTACAAGGCTGTGTCCTGAGCCCTGTACTGTTTAACACTTTGGTCAATGATGGATGAGGGAGTTGAGACGATGGCAATTAAGTGTGACACAAAGCTGGTAAAGATGGCTAGTACAGAATGGATGGAAGATCCAGAGAAATCTAGAAAGGAACAGGTAAAGGGCTGAACAGAATGGAATTTAACAGGGAGGAAATAAAACTCTATATCTGGCAGGAAAAATGAAAGGTACAAATATGGAATGGGGGAGATACTTGTACATGAAAAGAATCTGGGTGTCTTTCTCAATCACAAATTAAATGTAAGATAGCTGTGTGATGCATTAACTAGAAAGGAAGATAATATTGGGGTGGGGGGAGATTAATAGCAACACAAACTCCAGATCATGGGTCTTAATTTTTCCAGTCTACTCTGCCTTGATCAGACCTCATTTGGAATATTCTGTTTTAGTTACCAAGGGTCATGTTTGCTTTTTTTAAGGACACTGACAAATAGAAGCAGTTTCAAAGACAACTAACGCTGTAAAATGTCTGGAAATCAAGACCTGTAAGGAGCAGTTAAAGCATCTGGTTATATTTAGCTGACAAAAAAAATGATGCTGGGGACAGGGAGATTGGACAGATAGTCTTCAAGTATCTAAATAACTGTTATACAGAAGATGGGATGATCTTGTTTTCTATTGCCTCAAAGGTCAAAATCAGAACCATTGTTCTGTTAAAACCCTTAAGAACGTAGGCTCTGGCTAGATTCAGGAAGTGTTTCTTGACTGTATGTGCTGTCGGTCAAGGCTACCACAAGAAAATTATTGTTTTCTTTTGCTGGAGATTTTTGGGCACAAGGTAGATGTTAATCTGTTAGAGATGATTTAGAGAGAAGGGCTAAGATGTCACTCCTAATGTTTTAATTCTTTAATTTTATAAAAAAACATTTTTTTGTCAATAATGATAACACACCTATTTTACAAGAAGAGCAAATATCAATTCATTAGGCCTAAAGGGCTTAGGGCCAAAGTGTTTAAAGGCCACTGTCTTCCAAACTGTGCATCTCATAAACTATAAAGCCTTTCCCTATGGTTGAATGATGATAATGTCCAGTTGATTGAAGTAAGAGAAAGAACCATAACTGGGCATATCTAAACAATGTAACTCTTCTCCAATATACTAGATAGCACCCTTTTTATTTAGAATAATCTTTATAAGAAATGTAAAATACATTTAATACTTTACTTCAGTTAGTGCATCTACCTGCTTTTTATCCAGTGTCATTTTCCTTTGTTTTACTCACTTATTAAGTATTTGAATTTGAGAAGTATTTATTATTAAGTTTTGATGAATGTGCAAGCACCAGAATAGCATTATAATTTTGAGACTAAATAAACAAAAAATGATTACTTGTATCCATAAATAAACACTCCAAATATACAAGTAATCTTTTCCCTTGTATAAGAGCCAGAGATGGACAGCCATATAAATTGGATAAATATTAATAAATAAAATTTCTGCTGGTTTAAATAAAAAAAGGACCTTCCATGGTTTTCTACTATACACCCATTAAAATGCTAGATTTTTGAGATGTAAAAAAAATCAAAATAAATCACTACAATTTTTTCCCCAACTTTAATATAACATATAAGCTGTACAACCCGTTGAAAACCAAAGTGAAATCTTTTAGGGGGGGGAAATAATTTTAAAACTTACAATAATGTTGCATAAGTGTGCACACCTTAAACAAATACTTTGTTGAAGCACCTATTGATTTTATAGTTTTTGGGGTAAGAGCCCATCACCATGGCACATCTTGCCATGGCAATCTTTGCCCACTCTTTCCTTGCAAAAACGCTCCACATCTGCCAGATTGTGAGGGCAATTCTTGTACACAGTCCCTCTTCTGATCACCCCACAGATTTTCAACTGGGTTCAGGTCCAGGCTCTGGCTGGGCTATTCCAAAACTTATCTTCTTCTGGTGAAGGCATTCTTTTGTTGATTTTGAGATGTGCTTTGGATTATTCTCATGTTGAAAGATAAAATTCCTCTTCCTATTCAGAATTTCCAAGAGCCATGGTTGCACAGTAGTTAGAATGCAGTATTGCAAGCTAACTCACTGCTCACTGCCAGGAGTTCAATTCTGACTGGCTCAAAGTTGACTCAGCCTTCTTCTGAGGTCAGTAAAATGAGGACCCAGATTGCTGGGGCAATATGCTGACTCTGTAAACTGCTTAGAGGGGGCTATAAAACACAATGAAGCAGTATATAAGCCTAAGTGATTTGGTATTGCTATTTTAGCAGAGGCCTGAAGGTTTTGTGCCAAAATTGACTGATATTTGGAACTGTTCATAATCCCTTCCACCTTGATCTACATGGAAAAAAAGCCCCAGATCTACATGGAAAAAAAAGCAGTCCCATTATACTGTCACCACCATGCTTCATGGTGAATATGATGCATTTTTGGTGATGCAGTGATGTATAGTTGATGCACCAAACATCAACTGTGATGATGGTGATGCAGAGTTTTGTACCAAACATAGTTTTTTGAAATTTTGGTCAAAAGGCTCAACCTGGGTCTCATCAGACCATAATACATTTCCCCACATGCTTTTGTCAGACTTGAGGTAGGGTCAGGGTGGATAAAAACTTATGACCACAATTGAGCCCAAAATTTCTGTTGTTAAGTGAGGTATTTGTTAAGTGAATTTTGCCTCATTTTACGACCTTTCTTGTCTCAGTTGTTAAGTGAATCATTGCAGTTGGTAAGTTATTAACCTGGGTTGTTAAGAGAGTCTGGCTTCCCCATTGACTTTACTTGTCAGAAGATCGCAAGAGGTGATCACATGAATTTGGGACACAGCAATGGTCATAAATATGAACCAGTTGCAAAGCATCTGAATTCTGATCACGTGATCATGGGGATACTGCAAAGGTTGTAACTGGGAAAAACAGTGGTCGTAAGTCATTTTTTTCAATGATGTAACTTTGAGCAGTCACCAAACAAACTATTGTAAGTGGAGGACTACTTGTATTTATCATCAGTTTGAATCTGATTGGTTAATTTTGAACCCAGCCAAATCCCTACTTATAAGAGCATGTGAATATTTATGCAGCTACATTATTCTAGTTTTTCATTTTTATTTTTTCTTCTAAAAGATTTCTGTTTGTTTTTAAATTATATTGTGCAGCTTCTATGTTATATTAAAGGAGGAAAAATTTCTGAAGTGGTTTATCTTAGTCTCTTTATTTTATAACTCAAAAATCTGGCATTCTGTGTAGACTTTCTATATGCACTGTAATCCTCTGCTAATGATTTGTTCAGTTCGAAGTTACAATGGCACTGAACAAGTGATAGTTACGACTGTACCTTGAGGTTCCAGCTCTTCTAGCACCCCTGCAATCAGGTGATTGTGATCCCGATGCTTGGCAACCAGTTCACACTTACAACAGTTGCAGCATTCCATAGTCATGGGATCAGAATTTGCCAGCTTCCCACAAGTCATTGGGGAGGCCAACAAAAAAGGATGCAAGTTGCTTGGATAAGTCTCTTCCACCCATGCACCTTGCCAGTCACCTAGTCTCCTTGAGCACTCATGTACCCTCTCCCACCCAGCAGCAACCACCCTAAGCCCTACTGCATTTGCACTGCATCTTCCCTGCCCTTGTGCATCTTGGCGCACACTCCCCCAATCCCTACTGTACTTACACTGCAGCCCACCCCCCTCGCCCTCCAGCCATTTGCACATCCCCTCTGGCCATCTTCAGCAGTAGCACTTCAGGTCCCACAACACTAGCACCATGCCTCCCCAGCCTCACACACATCCCTTGCTTATTCTCCTACATAGCAGGAGCTGCTTACCTATCTGTCAGCCTGACTATAAGCCATCTGGGACTTCCAACTTCCTGCTGCCTTCTCCACTGACTTGGTAGTTGGCAGCTGGCAGGAAATTGCTGTCACTAAGCAATACAGTCATGTGATGTTGCACTTTACAACTGCATCACTTAGAAACAGAAATTCCAGTATCAAATACCCTAGAAACTTGAGGGATATCTGTACACCCTGCAGTTGTGTTAATGCTGGTGAAACCCAAAAAGGACTACCAAATGCAAGCAGAACTGAGCTTCAGCAAACATAATACATTATTTTTAAGATATGATTATAAATTAACACAATGTTATATTTTAACTTTAAGCTGGAAACTCTGGATTTTAACCTAGAGACAACGGGGGGGGGGGAGGAAATCACAGAATCCACATTGCTTTCTAGCTTCATGAAATGTCTGTTTATGATAAAATAGGGAATCAACTAGCTGGCATGCCAGTTGTAATTTCAGAGAAAGATACTGTCCAGAATACCAAACACAAACTGTAAACAAAGTTGATTACTAAGAGATCCAATTTCCTCCACTTTGGGGAATTTTACATAAAACATCCTAATAGCTTCTACTGTGGATATACTTTTTCATTTATTCTGAGATCTTAATTAAGTTTCAAAACAATTAAGCATCTGATTATAAATCACACAATGGCCTGCAAACATTTGCCCTTCAGCTATGAACTTGTGGTGGTGACCCTACAGAACACTGCATGACTAAGTCTATGTGATTTTCTCCTTTTGGGGAAATAGGTAAAAAAAATTAAGAGGCAGAATGCAGGTACATAAATTCGATAAGGGCATATATTCCTTTGTAAAATGTAAACCATCATCATCAATTTTGTAATTGGTAGAAATGATAAAAATGGATGTACTTTAAATAATTACCTTAAAACGATCAAAATAAGCTCAGCTAAATGGATTCTTCCCCAAATGCTGCTGCTAGCAAGATGCTAAGCTGCCATGGATACTATAGATAAAATACTCATTGTGGGTTGCACTGCTTTCGATGACAACTGTCTCCTTAACGCATTTATGCTTTTCAATCAATAAAAGACATTTTTAAAACTTCTATCTTATTTTCCTTGGAGATAAAAATAAAATTTGAATTGGATATACTATATTCATTCCCTTTTTCTTGACAACTCTCGATTCTGAGTTTTCAATTCAGCTTCCATTATGTGCTTCAACAGGTTTAGCTGAAAATCATGTTATGTATGAATCCCACTGTAATGTAAATCCCAATATTCTACATTTAAAAAACAGTGAGATGATTTAGATTTTTTTTAAAAAAATTGAACAAACTGGATATTCTTTCTTTGTGTACTCACTCTTACTTAAATTCAACCTTCACCTCATGGGATTAATGTGAACTACCAAAGCCATCCATCTAGCTATCAGAACTTCAACTAGAGCCTCTTGTACACCTACCTGGGAAAATGTTTCAGAGTAGTGTTACTTCACTGCTCCCACTTTGCTAGGCTTTCTTTCTTAAATATACATGGTAGGACATGTCAGATACAAAGACATAAGGCATGACAGTGAGAAATGCCTTCAGGTTTATGGCTGCTTGGTGCTACATCCATTTTAGACCATTCCTAAAGATATTACTTTTCTGGGAGACGCTGCTGTAGAATTAAGTGTCTGAATGAGAAGCAAGGGTTATTTGCTCAGTCACATTGTCCAGTCTACAAGGAGAGGATTTGATCTAGCTGTGGGGCTCAAGCTGGTCTTAATCAGTGCTTTAAATCAGAGGTGTCAAACTCAAGGCCCGGGGGTGCTTAGATCTGGTCCTGGAAACAACAAAGGACTAGACCTGGAAACAGCAATGGACTGGCCTGCAGTGCCTCTGCCAGCAAAAATGGAGTTCACCTCCTGAGCTCCATTTTCACTGGCAGAAGGTTGCAGGAGGCCGTCACAGCCAAAAGCAGAGCTCGGGAGCCCTGGCAGAGCACTCGGGCCACCACAGGCACCCCCAACACAAGTGACATCAAGCTAGCCATGTCCACCCTGGCCCCCTGAGGTCCAACACAACTCTGATGCATCCCTCAAATGAAATCAAGTTTGACACTCCTGCTTTAAATAGTCACCTCAAAGGAATAAAGTATGCTAAATTTTAAGTATTTAAAAGCATTTGTAGAATAATTTTAACTAATAATTTCCCTGATATTAATCCTTAAAAGTAACAAAAGACCGCAAATGTTTTCTTCTTTAATCCTTTTATATCATACGTGATCTTCCTTCCCCTTTAATATATATTTAGTATTTGGAGTTTAGAACTGAAGTAGAATATGTATGTGGGGCAATTTTTAAATTTATCTAAGGAGTGTGCAGCATAATTTCCAGGGAAGTGCCAACATCTATTTCCTTACTGACCATCAGGGGGAAAAACAACAATAATTCAAGTGAGATTTGCAGTATAATTTTAATGCTACTTTCTGTCAATATTTATTTGTTTCAAAATTTTCAAAATTTATTTCTAATGTCCGTTATCATCTTATGCTTAATTTGTTAAACTCAATGAACAAATTTAAGGTACTGTTATGACTTCTTTTTTAATTAATTCAAAGCTTAAGAAACATATTTAAAGAAAAAAAATGCATCTTTCTTATTTAAATGAAGATATGAGATAAGCTCTACCAAATGGAGAAGCAATTACATTTTGATATTAAATATAAAGGCTGAAGTATTTTAGTGAATCCTGGTGGTACATACAATTAACACTGACAGCTTAACAAAAATGTCCTCTGGAACATTCTCCCTTCAGAGATTAGAATAGCCCTGACCCTTTTGGCCTTTCGTAAGATTTTAAAGATCCAGTTATATACTGGGATCTGGTAAGGGTCCCACTTTGTTAAGGGTCCCATTTGCTGGTTGGATTGTAATTTCTTGGCAGCTGTATTTATTTTCTTTGTGTTGTGTTTGTAATTCGGTTTTAATTGATTTTATATTGCTCACCACTCAGAGTCACTTGTTTGATATTGGTGGCCTTATAAATTGAATAAATAAGTAAAACACATACCTGAGGATTTCTGCCTTAAACTATTATCAAGTAAAACTAAATACATCTACAAATTGTTGAGTACTGTCTGAGAGGCAATTTATTTAGGATATAAGTGTTGATAGACACATTTCCATTTCTGCTGTGATTCATTCTAAATATTTCCAACTGAAGTAATGCATTATTTCCTATATATCTCTAATTCGAACTCCTCTTCCCCTTCCCATAGTGTTTCTTTTTCTTTCACTGAATTAAGATTCCTCAAGATATGTGAGGAAGGGAGTTGATCTCTTATATTCTAGAAAGCTCTATGGACACATGCAACCATGTCAAACTGTTAATTCAGATAAGTTATCATGTATTGATAAAGACTGAGGGACTCTAATGTACTTTACGTAAAGCATACTGAGAGTTTATCTGAAGAAATATAAGTCAACATACTTTGCACACTTACCTGAAGCCAATTTATTCCAATGTAGTGAATACTTCAATAATAAATCATAGATAACTGTAATACTTTGATAACTATGTTGTCCATAGTAATTAATTCTTATAAAATTTTGGGTTTAAAATATAGCAAAGCATGAGGAAATATAGTACATTAAATTGCATATTTAATGTGCTAAATATCAAGCTACAAAGATTTACATGTATTTAGGGCATTACTTCCTAGATTAGAATGACATGCCAAATTATACAGCTTTATTACTATTAGCTAAATATTTACAAATAAAATGTATCTCCCTAGAATTAGCCGACTATGGAACAATTGGCTATTTTGCCCAATACTGATCTAACTAAATATATTTCAGGCTCCATTTTATTATTTAAATACATGTATTTGCTTTTTAAAAAAATCTCAATTGAGCAAATTTCCCACCCCAAACCCTTCAAAATAATAAACTCAAAGCAATCAATATAGATGACTTTGAAAACAAAATACTTACATCGGGCTGGCATTCAAGGAGCAATGATCCACCATCATTTCTGGGAGGAAATCCAACTTAAAAGCAGCCATCACTTCTCTGTTTACCACAAACCACTAATGCTAGATCACTGTCCTGTCGAACCAATTGAATACCACCACTTAAGTTCTGCAGGTCTTAACACACTGAGCCACATAGAAAAACATTCAAACCACAGGAACATAAGCTCAGGGAGACCAGCAACAGACACCACAAAAACAGGCTGGACTGGGAAAGAAACATGAGGACCAGGATTAAAAAGGGGATGTGACCATATGAAGAGACTCAGTTCAGTATACAATGAAAATGCTGATGCACTGGACTTGTTTTGTGCAATTTCCCCTACTCAAGCAGTATTGCGCGCACTGTTAGATAAACAGTGTCAGATCCACAAAGATGTTTGTGTGCAACAGAGCAGAAGGAACTCTAACTTACTTTATAATTCTAATCACGCTCTCTATTCAAAAAATGATAGTAAATATTACATTTAAATGGAACAATATTACAGGACTCAGTAATACACCGAGTTCCTGGTGTGTGTACTCATTACATTTTGCTCCTGATATGAGGCAAGATAACATTATAAAGTAGTGCATGCTGATTTGATCCAGGTAAAAATAATATGTAACTAGTCTCATCCCACCTGCTATTTCCCAGTAAGATTTATAAACCCAGATATAAGGAATTATAAGGGAGGAGTGGTTTAAAAATGTGAAAAATAGCTAAACAAAAATTATTTCTGCCTTGAATGTATAACTATACAAGAGACACTATATATATATACAGGTATTCCTCAACTTGCAACTGTTTAATGACATTTCAAAGTTATGATGGCCTCAGAAAAAGTGACTGACAACCCAGCCTTGATGACTGTTGCACCACCCCCACAGTCATGTGATCAGTTGATTTGCATGTATGAGGACTGCAGTATCTTGCAATCATGTGATCACAATTTGCCACTTTCCCAGCCAGTTTTAACAAGGAAAATCAACTGGGAAAGCCAGATTCACTTACGGATTGTGAGGTTTTATTTAATGACTGCAGTGATCATGCTAAAGACCGTGGTAAAAAAAATGGTCCTAAAATTGGGTCTAGTCACATGATGACTTGCTTTAAACTGCACCAAGTTAGAATGGAAATTCTGGACCAAATTGTGGTTGCAAGTCAAGGATTATCGATAATTGCCAACTCCGCAAATTCATTGTTAAAGAAATTCAGAAACTATTCAAACATTCTTGAAAATATAAACAAATTACTAGTATGATCTTTCCTCCATAGAAATGAACAATATTAATACTATGTTGAAATTATTACTTTGCATGCTGAACATTTTTCTCAAGATACAAGCTCTATAGGATTCAAATTCAGGGTTTAGTCCTGTAAAAACAATGCAGCTCTAAAAATGTTGTTGAATAAATCTCTGTAATCTAACTGTCGGCAAATATTTTTTGAGTATATAATTGTCCTTATTTATCATGTAGCAAGTAAGCTGTGTAGATACTAACTAAATAAAAACATGCCATAAAATGTTCTATGTAAAAGGCTTCCTAGCAACAGGAGCCATGGTTGCCTGTCTTATATCTACTTCCAACTCCCCTATGCCACCATGAGATAAAGAGATACACACATACACAATTCTATCAAAATACATGTCACGTACCCCACCTATGACAGTCTAATTTTAAAACCCTGCAAAATTTCAGTTTTTTAAAATCACATTCATTAGAATATTCAAAGATACAATTCTATACTTTTTCCCCAAAGTGAACTGCCATAACCATTTAATGCATTAATCTCTATCTACTTCAAATATTTGCTTGTTTACAGTTGTATTTTATATTTACTGATTCTGGATAACACCACAATAGGTTATATTTGCTGATTCAGTATCAATTTTACTCCACAACATATTAGGGCAAAAATTATACTCACATTATTTTCTTCTTTTTTTCCCCTTGGTAAAATCAATAAACATCTGCATTTAACATGGCAAATACCAAGATGTTAAAACATATATTTTTTAATCTCACTCATGTATTAATTCTTATTAATGTATTAACTACAGTTTTCAAATGCAGCTTGATTCTATCTCCCATTAATCTCACAAATAAGGAGGAACGATTAACTGTGAATCCAATAAACTGGAGAACTGGAAATAACACAAATTTTCCACCTATTTCTACATAGATGAGAAGACAGAGAATGCCCCTATAAAAGAGCATAAGAGAAAAGCCTGCCACGTACTTGGGGATAATCTGATAATTTTAGGTAACAAAATACATCCAAAATTTGGGCTAAGCTTATTCACAGCTGGGCTTATATGTATGTTTTAAAATTATCCATACATCCCATGTATACTCATAATTAATCCTGTCCATGAATAAGTAATCCCTCAAATTTTTAACCATGAAAAATTTGCCACCCATGGATAAACCAATTGTGAAAATTAAAATACAACTTTTGAGGTTGGTTTATCCACAGATGACACATTTTTATGATTTTGTTAAAATAAAAAATAGGTTTATACACAGATGGTCTTATATAAACATATAAGAGATATTAAATTCACAAGCAGAATATGAATATAACAGACTTTCCCTAGTGTTTCTATTATTCAGTGGCACACTAACCTTTAATGTTGCAGAAAATGCCATGATGTACTGATAACTACTAGTAGAAATCTGCTCTCTTAAAGCCATGATCTAAGTGGCTATTATTCTGCTGTAGCAAATGCTTTAAATTGCTGCTGAAAAAATTGTTTTGATTTGTCCTAAATTTCCTGAGTGCTTCTTGTCAACTTGTGGTTGGGCACTGAGAGAAATGAGATGCTCGGCTATATTTAAGTCCTAATTCTGGCACAATCTAAGTAAGAACTGAGATTTAGCAGAATACACATGCAAAGCTGCTTCATATAAACACTCTATTGTACAGGTGGTCCTCAATTTACAACAGCAATGGAGACTGGAATTTCTGTTATTAAGCAATGCATCTGTAAAGTACAATTGCACTGCTTAATGACAGCAACCCCTATAGTCCTGGTTCCTATTGTTACCTGAAACCCACACTCATTAAGGGAGGCAAATTCCTCCAGCCTCCCACAGCCAAAGAGGGTAAGTGGGTAAGCCAGCAGGAAATTGCAAAGGCAGGAAGTTGCAAGTGTCAAGCCCATGAGGCATAGGCTGATGCTGCTGGGTAGAAGAGGGAGTGGGGAGCAAGTATGAGAAGTGCGATATAAGTCAAGGAGGGTATGAAGGGAAACAGGTGGTGCGTGGGTTAGAGAGGGTATGCAAGAGACGTCACATGGCTTGGGGAGGGTGTACAGTGATGCAATGTGGGTTGGGGAGGATGCATGGGGATCAATAGTGGGTTCCACTTACCTTTGCTACCGGTTCGAAATTGGGTGTGTGTGCATGTGTGTACTTGCTTTGCTCACACTCAGTGCTTCTGCGCATGCGCAGAACATCCATGATGATGTCTGGGCTGGTGGGTGGAGCTTCCCACCGCCACAACTACCGGTTCGCCTGAACCGGGGCGAATCAGTAGAAACCCAACACTGATGGAGATGCATGAATGACTTATGCAGACTGAGGGCACAGAGAATGAGGAGGGTGCATGAGTGTGGAGACATACCCCAGCGGCTTGTGACCTTCCCTGCCTATTTCCCTCTTGACTTTCCAGGGAAATGGACAGGGTTACAAAATCACAATCATATGATTGTGGGATATTTGTAAACCAGTTGTAAATGCAAATGGTAATCACATGACCATTAGGATGCTGGGACAACTGGAATTCTGAGAACCAGTTATAACCCATCATTCATTCACTGTTGTCTTAACTTGGAATAGCCACTGACCGAATGTTCATAGGTCTAGGATCACCTGTACAGACATGCAACTGTTTGAATCTATAGAAATAAAAGTGTAATACGCTTTTTAAAAGGCTGTGCTTATTTTGGGATTCACACAGTAACCCTCACAATCTCACGAAAATAATTGTTTCATCCCCTACTGAAACATTTTCATTAAAATTGCTTTGCACTTTCTCTTTTCATATTTCTGACCTTTTTAATTAATACTTTACAACTATCATTTTCTCTATATGCTTATTGTACATTATCTTTTTGATTTTGATTTTCCAAGTCGTTTTTTTTCACCTTTCATCTCATTTTTCCATGAAGCATCTTTTTTTTCATAATTCTTATTTGCATAAGGCTACGTATGCAAATATAGAGTTCCACAATTAGCGAAGTATTTCCACAAAAGTATGTATTTGCCTCTGTTCCAAACAGCTTTTAATACATTCTCTTTCCTAAAGTCCATTTTCATTCAATCGATCCATTTATCTTCTAATTTTTTAAAAAAATAGAATTTGAATATTCTCATCTAAAAGTCATTTTCTAAATTGTTCATCGTAAAAAGATCACATTATGTTCATTTGTTTCCTTGTGTATAAAATGAAAAGCCTTTTGCTTAGTCTACATATTCAAAATGGAGATTTAAAAATAAAAATCTAATGCCCATCAAAGAATTATCCTTTGTACTCATTTCTGGCTCTCTGAATCACTGGATCACATTTTTTGTACTTAATTTGTTTCCTTCTTCCCTCGTTACATAGTATTTTTGTACTCAAGTTGATGTTGATACATCATGCATATATGAATTTCAGAATAAAACATTATTGCACATTTGTTGATTGAGCAAAGTCGGTAAATCTGGCACTCTTTCCACTCCTCTCCCATATCTGCATGATAAAATCATTCAAATTCGGGAAGGCTTGGACTCTGACTGGGTAGATCCAGACGGAATGACAGAGCCTGGTCTTGATGATGTCATCTGGGATGGGTTTGATCCTGTGACTCCTGAAGACGTGGACAGGTT
>JANHZT010002174.1:153369-165298 GCA_032468215.1 Stegonotus admiraltiensis | reverse complement strand
ACATGACCAGCAAGCCACACCCCCAACTAAGCCACACCCACAGAACCCATTGTTTAAAAAATTGAATCCCACCACTGTCTAAAGGTATACCTCTTCTCCATCAATTTTACATCCCAAGAAACTGGGGAGGTACCTTATGAGAGGTTTGCCAGAGCCAGATTTCTGCTGAAGGCTAAGCTGCCTCTTATCTGACTGTTGCCCTGACTACAGCTCTTCCCTCTGTTTCCAAGGGTCATTCTCACATACCATTTACACATCCAGAATAATAATTTCGTCTTCACTTCAGCACTGATCCCAGCAGAAATGCTTTCAGTGCGCGCACACACACGAATGGATAACCTCAGAAGTTCCTTAAAGTGGGCTGAATCTTTAGAAGACTTGCTCAATATTTTGAGAGTAGATTAAAAATGTTTCATTCATTACTGCCCCCTCAAGCAAACTGTCCCTCTGACTTTTATTTAGATGTAACCATGCAAGATTACGAAAGTTGCTGTACAGACAGCAATTCTTTATCCAAAATGTTTTTATTCCTTAAATAAATGTATGGTAATGTTTTCATAAAATTCAGCTCTAAATTTAGATTTTGCAACTATAAATTTATCAGAAAACAAAAAGAAAAGAAAATTATACTAAAATACAGTATATGGAAAGAAAATAATCATTTTATAGATCTTTCAAATTCTCTTAGATTTTGTTTTCATGAACTTAAGCTGACATTCTTGTACATAATTCTGTAGCACAGATAGACGTATTGTACATAGACATCAGTGGTGGGTTTCTACTGGTTTGCCCCGGTTTGGGCGAACTGGTAGTGGGCAGCAAGAGACTCTGCCCACCTGCCTGGATGCCATCAAGAACGCTCTGTGCATGCGCAAAGCTCGCGTGCGCACACACATGCTCACAGTTCCAAACTGATAGCGAAGGTAAGTGAAAACCACTACTGATAGACATATAGAATACTCATATTTGCTGAAAGAATGCTTTTCAAATTTATTGTACCGTTAATTTTTAATTTTAAAGAAATTTTTTTTAAATAATCTTTATATTTTTTCTTCAAATAGATTCATGGGCATATTCTGCAAGTATATTATGCACTGATATTTAGGCAATAGGGAAAAATATGGAATGAATTAATAATATCCAGTTATTAATTCTCTTCCTACTAGAACTTACAGTGCTGGTAAAGTGTCTAATTAATTTTTATTAACTGAAAATAAGCAGAGAAAGGAGATCAAAACTTTTCCATTTTTCATTGCCACTATTGAAGTTGCCAGAGTCACTGCCAGAGATGAGATTTTAATTTTGTAAAGATGGCAATTATCCATGATACGGTGTACAATAAAATTTGTAATATGACAGTTGCATACTCTATGTACCATTGCAGAAAACAAATATTTATGAGCACATTTTATTTTTCAACAAGTGTAATAAATGCAAGATGGTAGAGCTTCAATTTTGTAAAAATGATTGATTTTACCATTTTCATGATGTACAATTTGCTCAGTAGAGGAAAATGTAAAAATTGTACTCTAATTTTGTTGTTAAAATACTTTTTACTAAAAACTAGGAGATTTACAGTGATGTAACTATGCTAAGATCTGCCTTGTGTACCTGCAAATTTTGGCATTTCACTTTAAATGGTTAGTTAATTGTTATTCAACATCAGTTTTAATTTAAGAGAGGGGAGATGGAAAATTCCAACTGAACATCTGATTTGAAGTTTTTCAGCACTGTTTTTTTATAAAACCCATAGGAGGGATGGGTGATCAATATTCTAAACAGCTGTTTGAGACATTACCATTAAGCAATGGAGATACAGATCTATAAAACAGAGAGTTAAAGAATTATTCATTAATAACTTTATACAATTTCAGAGATTTATCAAATATATATTGTTGAGATCAGCTATCTTAAAGTCTAAGACACTAGCTTGATTTTATTCTGCTGCTTGCATCTGCATTATACTGAATTCCAGTATGACATGGTTCCTAAAACTTCGACTTGTGGCCCCCAGGGGGAGAGCCTTCTCTGTGGGGGCACCCGCTCATTGGAACGAGCTACCCCCAGAGATACGGTTGATCCCGGATCTCCGTGCTTTCCGTTGGGCCCTGAAGACATTCTTATTTCAGCAAGCTGGGCTGGCTTGAAAGAAATTTTTAATGGGGAAGATTTTAGGGGTGAGGGGTTTTAATTTTGAGGGAGCCAATTTGTTTAATATTGTTTTAAATCTTTTAACTTTCATATTGCATGTATTTTAACTTTGGCTGTTCTCCTTTGGGAGAAGGGCGGTATAAAAAATTTATAAATAAAATAAAATAAATAAATAAAATAAATCCCCTCTATCATTTCTTCTCTGTTAGTAAGAATTAAGTCCAGTATAGCTGACCCTCCAGTTTCCTCCTTTACCTTTTGGATGATAGATTACCAGGTAGGTTTGTCAGGAACTTGTTTGATCTCCCACTTGATGCAGAGTTTTTCTCCTAGTTGATGTCAGGGTAGTTAAAGTCCCCCATTACTACTGTGATGAATTTTGTTAACTGATTAGCAAAAAGTTCATCTACATTTACTCACATACTTATCAGCTCTCCATTCATGTACATTAGGGAGTGACCCTAACAGTTTGAGATTATGTATTTTCATAACAGGGATGTCATTATTCATATATTCATTATTCATATATTAATGTCATTAATAAATTATTTTAATTTATTGTATGTCTATTGCTGGTCGATGACCATAATAAAGTTTTATTATTATTATTATTCATGTATTTTTTCTGCTTGGTTAGGTGGCCTGTAGTATATCTATGGCAATGTCCTTCTTTTTTCCTTTTATATTAAACCTCTTTTTTCCTTTTATATTAAACCATATGCATTCTAGGAGGCTTTCATCCATAGTTTTATGCATTTCTGTAGAGGTGTAGTGATTTCTTATATATAATGCAACTGCACCTCCTCTTTTGTTAGGCCTGTATCTTTTGAAGAGTTTATAAGAGCTGAGGTGGCACAGTGGTTAGAGTGCAGTACTGCAGCTACTGCAGCTGACTGCTAGTTCAGCAGATCAGCAGATCGAATCTCACTGGCTCAAGGTTGACTCAGCCTTCCATCTTTCCGAGGTAGGTAAAATGAGGACCCAGATTGTTGGGGGCAATATGCTAATGCTAAAAAATGCAATATGCTATATGCTAACGTTGTAAACTGCTTAGAGAGGACTGTAAAGCTCTATGAAGCAGTATAGAAGTCAAACAAACAAACAAACAAACAAACAAACAAATAGTTCCAGCAGTACATTCCAGTTATGAGTTTCATCCTACCATGTTTCAGTAATTACAGCTATATTAAACCTGCCCTGGTGTATTAGGTACTTTAAATTCACTCTGTTTCTCAAATTTTGAGTGTTAATGTACAGGCATCTGAATGTTTTGTGGCTGACCCTTGTATGCTTCTTACATTTCCTGCTTTGTATCTAAGTTTTTCTTCCTTCCCTACCACCCTACCTTGTTTGATAGGTTGTCTTGAGGTTTATGTTTGGGATTAGGCCTAAACATCCTAAATATTGTCTATATTGGTATTTGTTCACGCCCTATAGTTTTATTTTAAAGACTTTCAGATAAGTTGAGCCAGTCGTTTTCCAAATACATTCTTTCCAGTTCTTGTGAGGGACAGCCCATCCCTTGCCAGAAGCCCTTCATGTGAGTAATGCGGACTGTGGTCTAGGAATTTGAAGTTTTCTTGGCTGTACTCTCCCTTATAACCAATGGTTTATTTCTAAAATCCTTTGCTCCTTCATTGGATGTTGACCTTTAGTTGGAAGTACAGATAAAAATACCACTTGTACTCCTAACTCCTTAACTTTTTTGCCAACTGTTCATACCCAAGTATCACAAATTCTAGGTGATTCACATGAATCACAGATTCATGGCTAATTAAACAGTATTTAGAACTAAGTCTACCTAGTTCTTCACCAATAAATATCTGGGGTCAGGGCATAACGAGTTTACTTCACAAACTATATTAGGTGCTCAAGAACTTTCCATCTTCCACAAGTTTTTTGCAATGACTATTATCCTGGACTTTTCAAAGAGTTGATACTGGTTTACTGAAGTTTCTAGGATTGGTCCTGTGATCAATGTTGCATAGTTAGATCCCAATGTTGAGGAAAAATTTCGCTACAAACTCTACAATATTATTACTATAGTAAGCAAAAAGGAAAATATCTCTTTCCATCTGCCTATATTCCACTCCCTACCCAAAATGGTGGATTTTTCTGAAGATTAAAAATTGGAACAAAATGTTGTCAAAATAAAAATTGGCTCCCAAGTCCCACAAGTACAGTTATACTAAATGGAAACCCATTTAATTTAGCATTGTGCTCTCCAATGACCAGTTAGATCCCATTGGGACTTCCCAAGCCTTAGTACAATAATGCTTTCATTTTTATAGGTTTCATTATGTAAAATTGAGAGTCAGTCCTATTGTAATTCATTAGGATTATACACAATATATTTAAAAAAATTTTTTTTACTGTTTCTTTGTTTTTAAATGGCCTTCTATAATATTTATTTATAGCTTTCATATTTTTATGCCTACTTATATACAGCCTAGAGTCGCTCTGTAAAGGAGATGGGTAGTTTTTAAATGTGATAAACAAACAAACAAACGTTCTGTAATAGTGACTAATCTCAGGTGGATACAGATTCAGGCAATGGTTATATAAACAGCCAGCTGCAAGCTTTCTTAGGATTAGTAAAAATATTGGCACTTTCCCCAGATTACAAGTGGTTAGAAAAAAATTAAACATTGTCTTTGCCATAACATATTATTAGGAGATAGATTGGTTGAAAATGGAAAATAGATCAGTGACTGAAAGCCATTTAACCTCATCTCCTTCATCTTAATACGTTTTACTAAGTGACTACAAACAATTAAATGCAGATAGAAAAGTATTAGTGTGTGGGAATTGCTTTAGGAGAGCCTAGTGGTGATATTTAGCCTGGGAATCTGAGGCTGTCTTTCTTTGAATTGTCAGTTGCTGCAGATTAGGCTGTGGGCCTTAACTTGACTAATGTCTCTAAGTGCTCTATATGAGTAGCCACACTGAGCACTCAAGGAAGTACCAAGGCAGGATACAAATGAAATAAATAATACAATTTCAAGTATATGTAACTATTCTGCAAAGGATTTAATAATTCCAGGGGTCTTCATGCAGAGTTTTAAGAGTTTTAAGAGGTAACAAGTTTACATTCTTATGGAAGAAGTGACAATGTAGGATTCATTCAAGTATTGGATGGATTTTTCATTTGTTTCTTTCATTTTCATTTGTTATTCTTAATTATAAAAACATTAAAACATTAAAATGTAATTGCAATCCAACAGTGCTTATCAAGCGTTTAACAGGCAATCATAAGATAATATCATTGCCAGATGGGTTTAAAAGTTGTTAACAAAAGATATGTTATCTTTGAAGTTGGCAGATGCTTTTTCAAGGAGCCCTTCAGATGATCATAAGGCATACTTAACATGATATCACTTTTGAAATTCTGAAATATGTCCAAAATAAAGCTATAAAATACTGTAGGTAGGTACAACCATGTGTGCAATACCAGCTTTGTTACAATGGCAAATTTTGGATTGAAATGAATGTATGAATATTGATCTTTAAAGCGGTAATTCTAGTATTTTTTCCATATGCAACTTCCCAGATATTGGGGGCCCTCTTTACATCATATAAGTTGCATGAAAACAACGGTTACCTTAATTTCAATACTGCTTTTTGATATTAAATGAAAAATTATATAAAATATTAATATCCTATTTTGAAATACTTGATATACATATTTAATTTTCTATTTCTGATTGCATACATTATATTGTATGATCTGTGCGACTGTTGAATTTAGTTGTATTTTTATTCTGGCTTTTATTTTCCTCTGAATTTTATTCTGTTTTATTGTCCCTGGTGTTTATTTGTTATATGTTATGAACTTTTGTCTTTTAGGAAATTGAAAATATAATAAACATAAATACATCTAAGGTGGCTCTCTTGCCTTTATTGCCCTTCTGAGACAGATACCACAGATTCTGTTTAGATACCTTTTACTATTGAAAAGTGAGAAATAGGAGAAAAGTAATAAGGGGATGACAGATGTCTCAGATGACATAATCTAATTGATTTTTGCAAGTAAGATCATTATAGAGGGGATATTCTAAAACATATGAAAAATATAAGAGGAAAGATATCAATGTAGGACAAGAGGAGAGAAATCCATGAAATAAAACCATACCCAAACAACATAGCAAACTGCTCTGTAAAAAGTGTAAAAAACAGTGGGCCCTCTGTCCCAAAAAAAAGAAAAAAAAGACTTCTACCATGTACAAATGAACTTGTTTAAAATTGCCCCGCAGGATTTGTTTCTCAATCCAGGAAGTTTGAGAAACGGAAAGGTAAGGTATGGGAAGCAGGCATGGTCTAGACCAGGGGTAGGCAAACTTGGCTCTTTCACACCTTGTGGACTTCAACTCCCAGAATTCCTAAGACATTTATGTAATGTGTGAACAGGGCTTTCTAGTTGTGAAATCTTAAATGTTATTGGGTGATCTCTTATTTCCATAATATTACACTGCAATGAGGAGAATACTTCTGATAGTCATTCAGAAACTCTTTTAACATGGCTAACTCTGAAGTAGGCATGGGATATTGACTGTTGGTTTGTTTGTTTGCTTGTTTGTTTGTTAAATTCGTTTGTCATCTATCTCGCTGTGGGACTCCTCTAGGGAGCTTACAACAATAAAAAGGAAGAAATGAAAACAAGTGTAAACAAAACAGAAGTAAAACAATAGAACATTAAAATAAGTAATGAAAAAGAAAACAATGGGAATACATCAATATGATAACAAAAGATGGATGGATGGAGAGCAGAGAGCAAGGGGAAAGGTGGAGTCTGCCATTAACCCAAAGGAACTTCAGAAGTTGTGGGTGGTCCATCACTGGAGGTTTTTAAAGAAGAGATTGGACAGCCATTTTCCTGAAATGGTATAGGTCTCCTGCTTGAGGAGGCAGTTGGATCAAAAGATCCTGTCCAACTCTATTATTCTATTCTTTCAGTGCCCAATATTAGCTGTAATCTGAGCTCCAGATTTTAGGTGGATGATATAGTCTCGCTATATATTGAGGAAGCAAGATAGTTGCTTCATCTTTCCGTAAGCGGTTTAGAAAATCCACATACTTTTCTGGCAAAGGAAGGAGGATGAGTTAGTAGTGAGGAGGGCACTGAAGGAAAAGAGTCAGATGCTTCCAAATGGCATTTTGACATTCTTGAGAGGAAAAAGAAATTGTCCCTTGCTTCCAGTGGATATCTGGATTTCAAGTTTGTAGCTGGTCTATGCCCAATATTGTGGAGATGTAGCAGGAAGCTGAGAAATAGGGTGGCAAGAATACTGTATGGCCATTTATTTTTTAACTTAAGGTGAGTTGTAGCAGCTTTGCAAAATAGGACCAGCTTGAATAGATTGCCCACCAATGGTTTCAATAAGCATAAGCTTTCTCTAATACCGTGTTTCCCTGAAAATAAGACCCTGTCTTATATTTTTTGAACCCCGAAATAAGTGCTTGGCCTTATTTTTGGGGAGGTCTTATTTTGGGGTGCATGGAGCAAGATGGGGCTCCTCTTGCCTTCTTACCTGATTTCCAGCTCTGTGTTGAAATATTTTCGGGGAGGGCTTATTTTCGGGGGGGAGGCTTATTTTAGCGCATGTGCTCAAACGCCTGATTGGGCTTATTATCAGGGGATGTCTTATTTTTGGGGAAACAGGGTAGCGATGTGAATAACCCAAACTGCCACACTGTAGTCTTATCCGTGACATTGCTAGACAGAAAAAAGCAGAAAGCTGTATTTCTGGCCCTGAAATGTGTGTGAAGAGTAGCAGGGATAATGAAGTATACTTGCTGTCTGCTGTCTGTCTGAGTTTCTCTTAATTGTCAGAGGGCTCTCCTGCCAAACTCTTGGAAGAGTGCTCTACAAAATTTCCCAAAGACAAAATTCCCAAAGACAAATTGAGCATTTACTTATGAGATGTTCTGCCTTTCACAAGATGGCACTTTCCAGAGGACTCAGAGGAAAGAATTTTAGCAGCCAAACCACCACTATGAGTCCTGCAACTCCACTGTAAACACATAAACTGAGGACTGCTCTTTGTTCTCTACACTGTTGCAGCCCAGGACCTCCATTGCTCCACTCATGTAGGGATGAAAAAAGGTCATAAGACCTCCTCCTTATATTATTGCCTCTGTGCTCATTTCCTCCAATTGCCCACCAATTAATGCACAACACTGAAATAGTTCTTCCAAATTGTCTGGTGTCCTATGTCTTAGTATTTGCAATTCATTTCTCTTCAGCACACTGATGATATCAACTAGCTGGGTAATGAAAGCTCTGCAAGGAAACAACCAAGGACTCCATAATTCAATCCTGATCTGCATATACTGTATTCTCGTCTACTGGAATTCTTCTCAGTTAATCAGAAACATCTCCCTGAAGCAAGATCAATCACAAGCAAGTGCTTAATCTGGCATAAATATATATATGTATATATACACAAATCCTTCAATTTGGTTTTCCCTACAAAAGTTGTTTTTTTTATAAACAAGGTTTTAAATTAAGACTTATAACACTTTATTAAGTGCTTACTTCTAATCTTACTGCTAACAATATATTTGTTTCTACTCTCCTACCCATCTTAAGCTAGAGCCCATTACTTTAATTTACAACTATTTCTATTTTATACAATTACAAATTTCTATATCTAAGTTCCTATTGCTATGTTTGTAGTACTATATTTTTCTTATCTGGTTTTCAGCTCTTTAAATCTTTCCAATCCAATCCATTCAATCTTTAATACAGGTAGTCCTTAATTTATGACCACAACTGAAACCAAAATCTATGTTGCTAAGTGAGAAATTTCTTAAGTGAGTTTTGCCCCATTTTACCACTTTTTTTTGCCACATTTGTTAAGTGAATCACAGCAGTTGTTAAACTAGTAACCCGGTTGTTAAGTGAATCTGGTTTCTCCATTGACTTTACTTGTCAGATGGTTGCAAAAAGTGATCACATGACCCAGGAACACTGCAACCATCATAACTGTAAATCAGTTGTCAAGCAGCTGAATGTAAATCACATAACCATGGGGATGCTGCATTGGTCATAAGTGTGAAAAATGGTCATAAGTCACTTTTTCAGTGCTGCTGTAACTTTGAATGGTCACTAAGTGAATTGTTGCAAGTCGAGGACTACCTGAGTCTTCTGTATCTGGACTGCTGATATTTTTTTGTTGATAGCTTTTGGAATTATACCTAGTGAAATATATGTGATTTAATTTTCAAAATTCTCTGAATGGTATTTATGTATCTTTCTAATACTTGTAAGATTTTTTTACATTTACATGTGGCAAGTGACATTTACATGTCATTTTCTTTCATGGCATTGTCAACATTTGTTACTATGTGATTTATCTATCCTGGAAATTATTGATGGAGTGACATTTCATAGCCAGTCTGCTTTTCCCAAAATTGCCTTCATCTGTGCTTCCTATAAGTATTCAGGTATATAGTTGCAAATGCCCACTTTTAGACATTTCATTCAGTAAAAACACAACTGCAGCTGTGGTGTAGTATGTTTCCTCAGAGAACAGAGCAACAATTTTTATAGCATTTTTAAACATGTAAATGTATGTGCTTAAGTGTATACTGTATACACGTCATAGATATCAGGTGTCCCCAAATTCTTTGGCTCATTGACTTCATTAAGTGTTAGATTGTTCATCAAATCCTAAACATTTATTATAGGAAAACAATTTAATAAATACTTTAATTAAAAGTATTGTTAATGGTAATAATAATAACAACAACGGATAGTCCAGTGGTGGAATTAAAATATTTCTACTACCGGTTCTGTGGGCGTGGCTTGGGCAGGGTGTGGCTTGGTTGGAGTAGCCTAGTGGGCATGGCAGGGTAAGGATACTGAAAAATCTCCATTCCCACCCCACTCCAGTTGAAAGATACTACAAAACCTCCATTCCCACCCCACTCCAGGGGGAAGGATATTGCAAAACCTCCATTCCCACCCCACTCTGGGGCCAGCCAGAGGTGGTATTTGCCGGTTCTCCAAACTACTCAAAATTTCCGCTACTAGTTCTCCAGAACCTGTCAGAACCTGCTGGATTTCACCCCTGGGATATTCCCATCAAACCTTGGGGGTCAATATTGGGGACTATCACTGCTT
Source organism: Stegonotus admiraltiensis (assembly GCA_032468215.1). NCBI lineage: Eukaryota > Metazoa > Chordata > Lepidosauria > Squamata > Colubridae > Stegonotus > Stegonotus admiraltiensis. Next base: position 155,022 of record JANHZT010002174.1, on the reverse strand, counting down.
TGGGGAACCTTGATCTATGTGATCAGGACACAGTTCAGTAAAGCAAACTATATTTTTATTCATACATATTAGCCTTGTTCTCACCGTATGTTTAAACAGCTGCTAAATCAATGAAATCTCTTTGCCATATGTTCTGGAAGTACACAATTAACGTAATCAAAAGTTATTATTTTATAATACATACTTTTTTTTCAGGATGTCTGGTTTCCTATGAGGTCTTGTGGTGAAAGACAACTGAAAAACTTTATTACTTCCTTACCTATTTTGATCTGGATTTCTCTTGTGCTTACTCTCAAACAGATCGGACCACATTTTCCTTTTGCCAAAAAGGAAGATGCAAAATAGGAATTCAGTCATCTTTCTTCAGCATCTTGCCATCTTCACCAACCAGTGGGCATTTCTTTCATTTGAGTGAATATTAACTCCTGGTTACTGCCTAGGCTTGTCCCTGCAGTTTTATAGAACAAATTTTCAGAAGTAACTTTAGTTTGCCATTACTTTATTCCTAGGGCTGAGATAGAATGATTGGCTCAAGGTCTGGGTTAGTGCCAAAAGTGGGACTAGAACTCTAATCTCCTAATTTCTAGTCACTTCTAGTTTTTGAACTGGTTGTTTTGTTTCTCCAATGTACACCTGGTACAACATAGGGAAACAAACCCATGAGGACAAGATTCAGCAGTCCATCCGCATTTAAAAGACAAAGGCCACTCTTTTGAAGGCAGCAAAGTCCACATTTTGGACAGAGAGGACCATGGTTTGAAATAGGGATCAAAGAGGCCATCTATGTTAAAATTGAATAGCCCTCAATTTTAGTCTCAACAGAGGGGGAGGGATACTCCATCATCTATCTCCAGTCTACAACACAGTCCTTTCAGCAGTTCCAAGAAGACCCGTTTGCACTATTCAGGTGACCCTGAGAACATAGTTAAACCTCCAAATAGCCTCAGCAACTCTCTAAAAGAATGCAAATGACTAGCTGTCTGCAAGGAGTATAAATCCTTCCATTTCCCACCATCCAGTCAGAGCTGAAGAAGCTTCTTGGATAAGAAGCAAAACGTCTTAAATGAAAAACGAGAAAATCCAGTTGCTTCTTGAAAAAGCACCTTTGGGACAACTACCCTTTTTGTTTCAGACTCCAACACTACCTGCAGTTTGGGATGACCAAGGAAAAAGTGCCATCATAGGTTGTGTTTTCTAAATGTGCCACCTTCCTCTCAGAAACGAACATTAATTGATTACACTTAAGACCTGCAGGCATCCTAATTAATTGACTCACCATACCAATTAAGCAGCAGTTCTTCTGATAAGTGTCATTAGGTTTATTACAGTTCCCTCAGAAATGCCCTTATTAAGACAGTTCCCCCATTTATTGCCGTATCATGTATTTTTAAGGAGCAAGAGAAATGATCACAACCAAGGTGGCTTGAAATAGTGTATCATAAATAGATATTTTAAAAGATAGGATAAATGTGATATTGGACTAGCAACTGGAGAACAAGTAACCCTGGGTTCAGGGGAAATGCATATAAGTTATAAAGGATAAGTCACCAACTAGCCCATTAGAGTCAGCTTGGTTAAGTATTTTTTTTTTATTTTATTTATATGCCGCCCTTCTCCGGAGACTCAGGGCGGCTTACAATGCGTTAAGCAATA
>JANHZT010002174.1:132975-148338 GCA_032468215.1 Stegonotus admiraltiensis | reverse complement strand
GTGAGATTTGAACTTGCAGTAATTGCAAGCAGCAGATGTTAATAACAGTGGTTTAGTCCACTGTACTACCAAGGCTCAAATACCAAGGCATTTGTTTATAAGTGTTTTAAAACTTGTGGAATTTTATTTTGAAAGATAAGAGGAGAGGACTATATATATACCTGTGGTGGCTAACCTATGGCATGCGTGCCAAAGGTGGCACACAGAGCCCTCTCTGTGGGCACTCCAGTCGTTTCCCCAGCCCAGCTGTTCTGCCCATGCACGTGGCCCTCCTGCCGGCCAGTTGGTCTTCAGGTCTCTGCCGTGCATGCACGGGGGCGGGGCACATTGCCAGGGGGGCAGGGTGCATGTGCGGCGGCGCATGGACAGGGGGTAGGGCACATGCATGGTGGGGTGCTCGCATTGCATTTTGGCGATTCGCGCCAGTGGTGCTCCCAGTTCAGTCCGATTCTATAGAACCAGTAGTAAAACCAGTGGCAGGCTCTGCCCACCCGCCACAATGTCATCATGGGTGAACCGTGCATGCACAGAAGCTTCTGTGCATGCGCAGAAGTGCGTGTGCACTCCCACTGCAAACTGGTAGTAAAGGTAAGTGGAACCCACCCATGGTTCGCGCGCTTACTTTTGACACTCGGTGCCAAAATGGTTAGCCATCACTGATATATACTACTAAAGTATATATCAGCTGGTCAAAATGGTGCATCATAGGGCAAATGGATTTGAACCGAGGTACCTCAAATGGGTTCACTTATGGTATACTGTATGTCCAAAATCCAGGATCCATGACTCTTAAAGGAATGACATTTGGGGAAGTTGTGACTTCTTCAATGCTACAGGTTGCTACTGTGCTGCTGCTGTGGTCACGTGATCTTCATTTTCAGTGGTCTGTGACAGTGTCCCAGCCCAGTTTCCACAATCTCTCCCTTCCTCCCCACTTAGCAGCAGCTATTACTTACCTACTAGGAAGGGAAGGGAAGGGAAGGGAAGGGAAGGGAAGGGAAGGGAAGGGAAGGGAAGGGAAGGTTTCCAGTGATCCCCTCCAGTGCCAGATTCCCATAAGGAAACACAGTTGGGAAGCCAGCAGGGTGAGAAGTTACTCCTGCTCCCACTGCTCTTTTACTCATCCTTAGTCATTCTGTTTCTCTCTTTAGGTTCAACAAGGCACATGATGTCTAATATGAAATAAAATAAGCTATGTCTTCATCATTTGACAAATGTGACATGCAGCTGACTTAGTGAATATGTATGTATGTATGTATGTATGTATGTATGTATGTATGTATGTAATCCTTTCTTGCAACATTTTGTCTCCTTTCTCCTAGACCTAAAACTAACTAGTTTTCCATATACAGTACATGCCAAATAATTAAACCTTATCCCTGAATTTATTGTGTAAGGGAGTTTATGTTTGGAAAAAATACCACTTTCCCAGATTAGTGCTTTTTGATTCTTAGATTTCATCCTCAACCAGAATGAAAGCAAACCATTATTTCTGTATCTCCATATCCTGCTGATTAGGAAATTTAGATTTATATCCAGTGCAGCCTATGATTTACCTGCAATATAAAATTAGGTCACATTAATTGGAGATCCTCTTTCCCATTAGCATGCTGAATCATGCTAATTTCCAATAATGTTCTCACATTATCTTGGAAAATTTTGAAAATAATTCTAGGTAACTATGTCTTTAAAACACATTGAGTTCCAATGTTGCTAAGTGAATAATGATAAAGTGCCTTTTACACTAATGCTACCCTGTCTAAAATTATGAAAATAAAGACATAAATCTTCAGGTATAATTATTTCACCATTTCAGAGGTTGAAAGAAAGATGGCAATGCTGATGCCTAGGTTAATGCCCTTAAAAGATGTGAATTTAAATAGGTCACAGGAAAATTATTTGTATGGATTTCTAATAGCTTTTGCTTGTGTTCTGCCACACAACTGCTCATGTTTTCTACCTCTGGAAAGCTCCAAGAGATGGGAAGTTGGAATTCATCTTAAAAACTAAGGAAGGCATGGAAAGCATGCAGAACACACCACCTGAGTTCTGTCCAATCCTGTTATCAATGGGTCCATGACAATTTGCTGCTGCCACCTCACCCCAACCACCTCACCATGGGAACAACTCACTGTGAGCCTGGGTCTCCGCTTTGGTTTCTAAAACCCAGCCGGCTTAAGGGAGATGAAAGTTTCCACTTGCCTGCACTCCGTCTCTGAAGGTTTCCTTGGATCGCTTTCCAGTGTCTTCCCTCTGTGGAAGGTAGGCTAAGTGGAAGTCATTGTTCCACACAGACCCAGATCCAAACACACCCACCCACACACCCCATTCTGAACTTGAGGACTTTTATCCACATCCAAAGTGGCAAGCTGCCAATAGCACCTGGGCTTGAGGAGAAGTACTTCTCCTTCAACATTATGGGGAACTGGCAGACAAATTGTGATGTGTACTTTGCCCCTCCTGTTGTCTTTGGCTCTTCCATTGAATCAGATATTTTAAACTGTCTCCTCTGCATACAAAATCCAGAATATTCACCTAGTATTCCTCTTCCTCATTCATCCAAACTTTAGGGGGGTAGAGAGGAACAGATGTAGAATGTCTGGGATATGGCAGATCTGTTAGAATGAGAATCAACTGATAAAATGCTGGATGAATCTTTATTGAAACAGGCAATTGCAGGTAAAAGACCAGCAGACTAATCTGATGGATGCAGGAAAAAAGGGGCAACGAGCTTCTTGAATAGGAAGGAGGAAGGTGGAAAGTGATGCCAAATTCCCAGATGCAATCTTGGTGCTGTTTTGCACATCTGCTTCATGTTTGAATGCAACTTGGCCACATCTAGCTGTTCCTTTAAGAGAGGCTGTGCAGCCTATCTATTTTGGACAAATTTAATGGCCCAGGGAATGGTGGAATAAAAAACTTTTGTGGGAAGGCAACGTATGTGACAGCCCTAAATTGCTTGAAAGGAGACATGTTGAATGAGGAATCTAATGATTATATAAGCAACTTCTGCTGAAGACAGTAAATCAATCCAGTTGTCCTGTTGATAAGCGAGAACAATTCTAACACATTTCGAATAATTCATTCGATTCTGTTTGTCTGTTGGGTTGCATATTAATGATTATGAATGTTCAGTAAGTGGAAGAGGCCTTCCAAAATGTAGGCGTGAAAAAAACCCACATGATTTATTAAGCCCTTATACCCAAAAGAATTGTCTCTTGAGTGGATGATAGACCTTTCCATGAGGCATCTTTGGGAAACACCAAAAATGGTTGTATATCCTTTGGAGTCTTCAGATTGATAATAATATCCACCGAAACTGTGTACAAGAGTGGCTGGAGCAAGCTGGCCAGTTTGGAGGTAGATTTTTTTTTTTACAGTCATGGACTAGTAGAATGCAGATACAAGATTTAAAAACTTAAAGCAGTGTTGGCGAATCTTTTTGGCACCAAGTGCCAAAACGGGAGTGTGAGCACAGGGGGAAGTGCCAGAAATCAAAAGAGCAGTTCCCCGGCACACATGTGCATGCCTGGAAGTTGAACTTCCAGTTTCCAGCATGCGCATGTGCACCTGTCACCTGGTCTTCCGGTTTCTGGTGCGTATGCATGTGTGAAGACCAGCTGGCCAGCACGCATGTGCGCACCAGAACCCAGAAGAGCAACAGGTGATGACTGGCATGCCTGGACAGATGGCTCTGTATGCCACTTCTGGCACACATGCCATAGGTTCGCCATCGCGGCCCTAATGGTTCCATGTCCTTTTTCCACTTTCAAAGCCACATCAAGCAATGTGTTGCTTCTGGATGCATGTTTCTGCTTTTTGTGCTTATTTGTCTATTCCTTCTGCTTAGGAATACAACTTTTGTTCTTGACTGGATAATGATATACATTGTGTATATGGCAACTGCAGTGGCAAATTATGGTCTTAGAGCCACAGCCCACTGTCCTTGTTTCATCAGTCTTATTGTTGACTCTTGTTGATTTTGGATCTGTGTAAACCCTAGAATCTAAAACAATCAAAATGATTTTTTAAAAATTAATATTATTTTGTATCATTCATGCACAGTGCATGACTATGTAGGAATGAAGGTGATATACTTTCCAGAAAACATGGTTGTCCCTCATGGGTTAATGATATTGTGTAGATGGAGATGTGTAGGAGGTGTACAATGTCATTGTCTAAGCTTACATATTTAAACCCATAAATCCTTACAAAATGGAAGGAATAATTTAATTCTCCAGATAGCTAAAGTATGTTTTTTTTATTTTTATTTTTTAGCAGAGACTGGAATGACTGCTGTTGTGTCATCACCCGCAACATAGCACTGAAGAAGTTGTGGGGGGAGAAAGCAAGGTGTCATTCTTTATATTCCTGCAAATAATGACAGTTTAAATGATAATGTAATATATCATCCTCCTAACAGTATAATTATCTATACTCCCTTGTAGATAATTATTCTGGGATAATTGTCAGCTTCTTGAAAAGTTTTTACGACAGATTACATATGTTTTGACTTTAGTACAAATTACCATTAAATGATTTAACTAAAGTGTTTGTAGGTAGTGAGTTCAGCTGACACAAAATTTAAAATGTAGATAACACTGGAGCAATCCAAATCTAATCAGGTTATAGAAAACATTAATCAATACATATTTCCTAGTATTAAGCTGCTCTCATTAAAAATGTCAGCCTTCACACCAGACATATCTTTAAATATCTATTTTGTAGGAGCTCAGTCCCACATGCAGTTACAACACTTCACTAATATAGGTAGGTTACTTTTCTGCTCAGAAAAAGTCATACTTACGCAGAATTTCTAACTTTTGCAATTTATACCAATCAAATGTTGCTATGTGTGTCTGTGTTCCAGTCTTTAATTGTTTTTCTTCCATGTTTCTGAGTCAACATATTTTTTTTACCCCATACAGCTTAAGTATGTTTAATAACAATTTGGTCTGCTCTGGCCATATTTATGTGTTGAGGCCTCTGGAAGTCAAAAATGGACCAGTTTTTGGGCAGCAAAGAGGTATTGGAGGCCGGAGAGGCCAAAAACAGGATGCGCAGAGGCCTCTGGAGGCCAAAAACAGCCCAGTTTTTTTGGCCTCACTGGCCTCCAGAGGGGGAGAGAGAGAGAGAGAGAGAGAGATATCCCTCATACATACCCCAAGGCAGCCACATTCCTTCACTAACCTGCTTTCCACCCTCAGGAGCATAACAAATTAAAGTTTAATTTGTGTTTATTGTTTGGATTGCTAAATTGGTCACACCGACTGAGTCACATGACCACCTAGCCACGCCCACCCAGCTGGTCTGAAGGACCGTGAATTGGCCCCCAGTTTAAAAAGTTTGAGGATCCCTGCTAAACAACATAGCTGCAGTATGTAAGCACTGCCAGACATTCAGTAAATGAGGTTTATTATTTTTCCTCTAAGTTTCCTACATGTCTGTAAAGTTGTCAGTTCTTCTACAACTCTGCTACTGTCATTTCTATCTATAATGGACTTTTTAGCACTTGGGAAAAAAGATGACAGTTTGCAAAATTACAAGTGAAAAATGTTTATATATTCTTCCCTCATTGAGAAAATGGGTAGCCACCTCTCCAGTTAAACAATAGCTGGTTAACAAGAGGATCGTGAAAGATCCACCCTAACAAAAGCAGAGTTAAATTGGGCACTGAAATAAATATATCCTATTGCCAAGGTTTCTGTAATTAACTTCTCCTTTTCAAAAAAAATCTGTTAAAAGAAGATGCTGAGAATCTTGCTTTTTAGTTGTAAATGGCTGGTAATTGATATAAGTAATTCTTGCTGTCCAGACTTTTTAGTTATTTTTCAGGCATGGCACAAAATTACAGAAAATGAAGTTGGAATAAATAACCATTAAGATCTGGACTTTTCTGTTTAGCCATCTGGAAATCACAAAAAATCAAAGCTAATCACTTCATCCCACCCTGCTTTTTAAGAATACACATCTCTGTTTTTTCAATTGGTTCCATATATAAAAGAATACAGAGACTTGGCATGGAGAAAACAATAAGGGAGCGGAAATAGCAAGTTGGTTCTAGAAAGGAAAAAGAAGAAACTAATTCTACCTTGATTGATCTCTGATTCCTGACTTGGCATATTTTAAAAAGCTGATACCATGTCATCTTAAGCTTCAAGAATGCTAAAGGCACCAAGCTTTCCTTTGTTTTAACCAGTGGGCATTTCAGATAGATCTCATATCTGAATCAGGAAAGCTTATTGTCCCAATACCATAGTTTTTTCCTCAGGAAGATCCATTTTTGTTGAGGTTACCTCTTCATTCTCCTTTCTTCTTCCTTCCCCTCTTTTGCTCAGTTATTTTGAAAAAAATATTCAGCAGAAACAATCTGTCCATCATATTCACAATCTTATTGTTAATCCTATAAAACCTTTTATATTTCCATCATTTCTACTGGATTAATTTATTTTCAAACTTTAAAAATGCTCAAGAAATGGAAAGTGACCCTTAATAGTTGGGATAGTTGCATTACTGTTTTAACAAAATTAATGACAGTGGATTTGTAGATGATTGTTTCATGATTCCAAAACACTCAGATTCCAAATAGTTGGAATAAAAAGCAATGATTCTATATTTGTGGCAATAATGTTTTATGCAATGAAGGTGATGTAATTTAAGTACCTATATTCTTTTTCTTTTCATTCTTATTTAAATATGTTCTCATGCCAGATAGCCAGGGTAGGTGCTATATTTTCAAGGAGCTAATGGTAGATATTTAATTGCAATTTTGTATTTTGTCTCATCTTCCTCTCGTGGTTTCCTGTGGAGAAAATACGGTTCAGTTGTGCACTTAAGGAAAGACTGAGCTTTGGAACAATATTGCCATTGTAAAACTAGATTGGAAACAAAAATTCATTTATCTGCTGAATATTTGATATCCTGGAAGAACAAAGCCCATTGCATGTAAATGGATCATTTCCGCACTGCCGTTTATCAGTGTCTTGCTATATATGGATTTTACTGTAATTATAACATGAACTGGGTTTTAAAATATAATTAGTCTCATTAATCATTATATTGAACCTAGTAGATAATTCTGTGAGCTAACTCAAAAGTTAATCATTTTTTGCATGAATAAGTAAGCTGGGAGCCTTAATGGGATCATGTAAGAGCAATCCCAGAAACACAAATACATTCACAACTCTGAAAGTTATACAAAATACTAAAATAAGCTTTATCTCTGTAATGTCTGTAAAACAGCAGATTAAAAGCACCATCATCTGAGATTTCATAAAATGTGACCAATTTTTGATACTTATAATACCACTTAATTTTATCAATATTAATTTTATCATTGTACCTGTTTTTTAAACTGCCTCATTTGAGTCTAATATTGCTAGTATTTAAAGGTTTCATAAAAAAGACAAATGGAAGAGAGGCATGGTAGTAGCAGTTCAACTTTATCTCCAGATAAAACCTTTTTTTGCTCTTCCTTTCTTTAGAATTTGGGAAAATCAAATAAAGCTGAAAAGCAGCAGACCGAAGAGACAAAAAGAAGCAACACATAATTATAATGTATTAAAGTCCTATAGATACAGTACATATCAGATTCACTGTACACTAAAACATTTTGAACCGTTTTTGATTTTCAATATTTCTGGACAAATACGTCCTAAAACATTATCTGTTCTCTACATGAGTCAATAACTCGATTAAGAGAACTAATGACTCAAAAACATTATAAATGTTCATTTGTTTCTTGAGAAAAATGATTCAAAGCTACATGTTTGTGTGTGGCAAAATAGGGCTAATGGATTGTGGTGATGGTCTAAAGAGACATAATATCTGTGAAAGATCTTTGGTGTTGTTGAAAGTTAGTGGATGAAATTTTTCTCTGGAATAAGAAATGAGGGTCTTCATTTTCAAATAAAAATTTGCATGTGTGTATATATTTATGTAACACTATGACTGGATTGAACATATGGTTCAAATGAACAATTCAAATTACAGATACCAGTATATTGATCTAGGTTATTTTGTTTCAAAAACTTCCACGTTTGCTTCTAACCTTGACTTTAAAATGGATTTAGACAAAGCAGTGGAAGATAATATTATAATGGCTCATCAATTTTTTTCTAGCTAGATGTCTTTCAAATATATAGAGTTCAATTCTCAACATTGTTAACTAAGGCCATGTTAACTTGGAATCCTTGAAGTTGAATTTCATACATCTGGATGTGCCATCTCCAGAATCGTAGGAAGCTTACTTTTTAACAGTAAATGCTGAAAAATAATAAGATTTATTCTGTTTATCTTTTTATCTGTTTTCCATAATGGAAATAGGATATTCAATTATGAAAGCCAGGGTTTGGAACTGCCACGAGTTTCCTTTCTCAAGAGTTTCCTTTCTCCACAAAATTAGACTTGCTGAAGTCTCACAAATGTTGAGAAATAAGGTTTTGACATTCGTGTGAAAAATCTCACGAGATTTGGTAATCTTAACGATCTCATGAGACCTCACAAGAGATTGTTGAAATTTGAGATTTTGCAAGATTTTGGCTTTCTCTCCCCATCCTGATGTCTGAAATTTGACACCAGGTAGAGAGTTGTTTTAGTCTACCTAATTAGGTTGCTGTTACAAAACTAGTGAATTTTTCACACCTTGTATTATTGACAGGGTGGGTGATACTGGGCTGTGGTATATTGAGAACTAGGCCACGCAAGCAGCAGCCCAGTACATAGGTACATACATGCTCAGCTCCACTTGCAGTAGAGTTGCATCTGCATGTGTGTGCATGCCATCCTGCCACTTGTGTAAGTTGAGCTGCACACTCATGTGCATGCCATCCCGTCACTCCCCTCCCCCCCAGCTAGGCCACCAAGCCACAAAGGTTGGGGACTGCTGCTATAAGGCAATAGAAATTGTGATTGTGATTATGGCCACAATGTTAATAAACCATAACTTTTTATGAACATTAACTTAAATGTAGAGTAACCTTTGATCTCATCAGTGGGTTGGTAATACTATCTTTACAAGTTTGTGTGTTATATATAAAGCTATCAACATATAGAAATCAGTCCTGCTTCAGGTGTTCCAGAAAATAAGTCTGATTTCCTATGCAACTTGTGAAAATTTGAACTGGAAATCTTTAAAGTTTGATCAAAAAATGTTATAATGCCCCAGAGCATTATTGAATTTAGCAGATGTATTTTTTCTGAAACATAAAAGTTAAAGCATTTAAAATGTACTGCATATTAATTGTTGTAATATATCATAAGTATTTCATCTGAAACTTTTGAGGAAAAGAATTAAAGTATGCAAAATGTGGTTTAAATGTTAAATTATGTAAAAACATGAATATAGACATTTAAAGAAAAACATCTTGTCTTATATTGCTCAAGTGAACTGGAACTTGATAGCCATTGAAATTGATAGTAGCAAATTAAATGTGTCTTGAACTTGAACCAAGAACATATTGTTATAAAAATATGCTTCAGAATATTAATGGGACTAATTAGGGATACTGTATCATCTATTGAAGCACATTGCAAAACTCGTTATGCCCAACAAATAATCTAAAGATTTTGCTGTTATGCTCTCTGCACTTCCCCCTCCTTTTCTCTTTTGGTAATTTTTCATAGTCCAATTAGAAATATAACTATTGTTGAATACTTTTGCTATTGCTTTTTGTTTATCAATCGAGTCCTTTGAAAATCAGCTGAATTGCCAAATGCTATTGATAAGTTGCCTTTAATATTTATCATGTGGCTTTTATGTTATTCGTATTATCAGTTACAAAGATAGCATTCTAGGGTGCAAGCTTTTCATTTCCTTGCTTAATCTTTTGTTGGTATATTTAACTACATAATGAGATTTGATATCTGTTGCTTTCAAGAAAATGATTTAGATGTTGCAACATAATATTCCATAAATTGTTTGCTTGGTTTAAGTCAATCATGGTCAGGTTCTCTGGCATACAAGAACATGGCAACAACCATTTTTGGAAGGAAGGAACAGAAAATGTTGCTCTGTACTCCCTTCTCCAGTCACAAATATTATTTCTGCGTGCATTTTCCTGCTGCAGTTTTAAAATACTCTTTTTCTGCCTTGCATCACTTTGAGCACTTCTGTACATTTTGATTACCCTAACGTGTGTGTGTGTGTGTGTGTGTGTCCCGTGTCCAATAGACCAACCCAAGGAAAGGCTTTCCTGGAACAGAAAGGAGGGAGAGTACAGTAGCAGGGGAATTCTCCATGTTGGGAGAACAAGGTTGTCTGTAGCATAGAAAAACTACTTTACAAACTGAACCCAGACAAGATTTTCTTCAGGTACCATACCAGTATGAGCACAGGACAGGAACAGCTTAACAGTGTAGCATGGATTCATTCTACCTATGAATGCATTTATATGTCATCAAAGTAACTGATTCTGTTTGATTAAACCCTTGAATAATCAGAATTCCTTTGAACTCTGTCATGTTTTCTGTCTAAAAGAGAATGTGATTAACTATAATGCAGTGGTCACCTACATGATGAGTGAATTTGTAACTTCAGATCCAGAATTGATTTTCCGTTACGAAAGTGAGGCAAACATAGGTTGATAAATTGCCTCATCTATGCTTACTTGATCTTAAAAACTAACACATATACACAGGACATCCTCCCTAGCTGCTGATTAATATAATAAGCCAATATTAATTTCCCACTCTTTACAAAAGAGGTCAAAAGAATTTTAAACTATTGAACAATTAAATCTATTTACACATTGTTAGCCTGACATCTATATACTAAAAATTAATAATAGTAATGGAAGAAAGATTTGAAATAATAAACTATTATTATAATAAACTCATAGAAAATTTATCACAGCTTCACTCTGAGATCATCCTAAAAAATTAACACTAATTGATCCTTGATCAAATATCCACATTTGTTTCAATCCAATCTCCAAAGCCAATCTGTTTTCCTTCCAAAAATCCAGATGGGATCATTCCACAATTAAATTAAATCCTCTTGGATTTGATTTTTCACAATTTGTGTTGTTTCTAGATTCATTTTTCCCCCCAACTAATCTGCTACTTTGAAAACAGATTCATTTGAACTAGCCAAAAAATAAAAAGCTAGGAGTGGAACAAAATATATCTGGAGACCAACTGAAGCAAAGTTGTGAACCAGTTGAAAATAGAGGTTGGAATGGAGGAAAGTATTGCTGGAAAGTAACTACTTGAGTTGCGAACCAGTTTCATAATAGATCTAGGGGGACTGAAGGAGATAATAACTGTTGATTGATTTTGAAACAATTTTAAGAGAAGGGGGAAATATTTTTTGCTAAGACTAAAGATACTAGTTGCCATTCAAGAGAGGTAAAATATAGAATTGATGATGGGTCTTAGAAATGAGGAGCATATATGAAATAGTGATTGTTAAAATGATAAAGATTTAGAATGGTATCTACTTAGAAATAATTGTTTAGAATTTTGGGCGATATAATAAAATGATAAATGTTTAGAATAAGATTTTTTTTCTTTAAAAAAGATGTATATGGAAACAATTCGGAACAAAATTGATTGTGGGAATGTGAGTAATTGTATCTATTTTATACCAGACCAAATCCTTACTCTAAAAAGATGTATTTTAAGTTTTATGCTTTAAAAAAATAAAAAAGAAATTCAAAAAAAAAGAGAAAAGGAAACAGATTCATTTTGTGAATTTAAAATATTTAGAGTTGGTTTCTTCAGAACGTTTTCCAGAGAGTTATGAGTTCATCAAATCTTTGAGAAACTCCCTATCTCACGAGTGTCAGCCTCCTCCTTCTTTCTGTAAACTGATAGGTTGTTACTCAGTGAAGTAGATAAGCAGGACAGGGGATAACAAAGAAACAGGGAGGATAGTTTCTGACTGTTTTGATTCAGGTTACTAAAATACAGATTCCAGGCAGTGAATATTCAATAAAATATAGTCCAAATATAAATATTTTTACTATCCAGAAATGTGTGCCATGTTTCCATACAGAAATATAGAAATTGATAAGAGCAACCAAATAAATCAAAGAGAAAGCAGAAAGAGAAGATAAAGTCCAGCAGGGTATTGAAATAAATCAACATTCAGCCAGCCAACTAACATTTAGAGATCAAAAACAAAAGTTCAAGAAATGAAGTTAAAAGTCCCAGGTTTGTTTATGAAAACTCTCTGCTGGTAAATAAAAGTCCCTTGACTTTCTGGCTTCTCCCAAAGGAATTATAGTCTTCACGATTCCCATGACTATCACTAATTTTATTTGTGACATATTGAAGGGTATGTGGAATTTTCATTCCTTTCAAACTGTTCAATAATGAACAGTTAGTTGAAAATACTGGAAGTTGATCTCCAGCACATTTGGAGGGCTTTTGGAGGGCATCGAATTGGGAAGGACTCAAAATGTTCTGTATAGCTTTTAGAATAGATAGTATAACAACATATGCAGACGTTTTCCTGCAAGCCAGATCAGGGCAACTGAAAGTGTTCAAACTTTGGAATGACCTCATTCTTTGTATTAATTACAAGATTTAAATAAATGTCAGCTTTGGAGCCAGACTACTGTCTCATTTTTAAAAAACTGTCTTAAATGGTACCTAGAAAAAATGGACATATCTAAGAACTGTTACAGAATTGTTGTGGAGTTGGAGGGGAAATCCCAAGTTTAAACCCATAAAGTAGCAACAAAATAGGTTGCTACTTATTTTGACTATTATACTCACAAGACAGAAATGCTTACTATTTAAATGCTATTTGAAAAGCCCTATCTACATAAAAATGAATAATTGCATTACATTAGTTTGACTAATGTAATCATACAGGCATATACTGTACAAAAAAGAGAAGAAGGTCAAAGAACATGAGGCAGACCCAGAAGAAGATGGAGAGACAACATCAGACACAATACAACATCAGTTAACAAATATTGAGGGCATCAGACGAGCAAGAGCCAAAACTTTATATCTCTCTCAACACCCAAAGCAGTAGAGGAAGAAGAAGTAAAAAAGAAGAAAAACCATATAGCACAGGAATTGTAATCACATATTTTGGGAAACACCAGGCTACAGAAGGTTCAACCGGATGTCTTCATAGACGACCAGTTGAAATTGTTTGTAGTGGCACTTTTTAAGAAACAATGGAGGGGAAAAAATTTAAATAAATCATTTTTCTTTTTGTACTGTATGACACAGTATATTCTTCAGTGTTATTTTTATCCAAGCAATATACTCCAAAAGGTTAGTTGTAAATGGATCACTATCCATTTACAGTGAAATGACATACAGAAAGAATTAGGGCATTGATACCACAGGAAGAACAGGAACAGAAAAAAAAAGAGAAAGAGGGAATGGTTTTGTTTTAGGATTTGTTTGGCAAGACTTTTCTCATTTTGTATTCTGCATGAAAACTGTGACATCTATTCAGCTAGTTACATATACAATGCAGTACGAATTTAATTTAAATTAAACTCTCTTAGCATAGTGGGATTGCTTTCCAAATATTTGTTTTGATTTTGCTGTACATTTCCATAAAATTAGTATTCTAGTCTTCTATAATAAGAACAATTTAAATCAAAACAGCAACATGGATTTTCCAGGAAGTTTTTATTTATTTTTTTTCCTCAATTACTGCGTTTGTTTGAGAAGAAGACAGACTTGAATTTAAGATATTTGTACTTTTAAAAAACCTTATCTGCTTCTTTTACCATATACGTCTTCTGGTTTCATATACTCTTATGAGTAAATTAAGAAAATTAATTCTGGGAAAATATAACTTTCTTTTCAGCTACATAAAATAAAAAGGACCAGGATAGGATTTTAACTGGTTGTTTTAAGTTAGGAACAATCAGACATCAACCATCAACTCCATAAGCTGATTTCATTAATTGTTTTCATTACAAATAGCTATGCTAACATATGAAGCAGAGCTAACATACATTTGGAAATGTGACCAGGCAGTGTTTCTTATGTCAGCTGTACTATAGTCATAAATGATGGCAAGCAACACAGCAAAAGTTATGTAAAAGATTGTTTCACACAGCTCAATTTAAGACAGCAGAGAAAATGTCAGGGTCAAGAAAAGGCTTTCCCCTAATCCTGATTCTCTGCTATATCCTGTACTGTGCAGTCTTGTCCAGTTAATATTGTTTTAAATTGTTATTCTGGGTTCAGAGGAGCTAAGTAATAAATACTTGATTTTTGATAAATGATACAATATTATTAAAGAAAGATGGAATCCAGAAACAATAGATCCATTTAGATCCTGACCTTCTCTCCTAAATACGATTGTTTGTTTGTTTGTTTGTTTATTTTGTCAGATTTATATGCTGCCCTTCTCCCGTGGGACTCAGGACAGCTCACAGCAATAAAACAACCCGACAATAGATAAAATTAAATACTGTTAAAATCCCCAAATTTAAAATCCCCAAATTAAAATCCACGGCAGATCAAGGAAGTTGCTGAAAGAGCCATGTCTTTAGGTCGGCGCGGAAGGTGCGGAGGTCGGGGGCCGTCCGGAGCCTGGTGGGTAACCCATTCCAGAGGGTTGGTACAACCACAGAGAACGCCCTCATCCTGGGGACCGCCAGCTGACACTGTCTGGCCGATGGGACCTGGAAGAGGGCAGTCCTATGTGAGCGCACTGGGCGGTGGGAGGCCGGTAGGAGGTGATCCTGCAAGTACCCCGGGCCCATGCCATGAAGGGCTTTGTAGGTGAGTACCAACATCTTGAAGCGAATCTGGAGGACCACCGGCAACCAGTGATTACAGTTTCAGAACCATGTTGTCTAATTTAGGCTTCAGCTTCTTCTTCCTTGTTCAATCTCTTATAGTCCAGAAAAAAACGACATTTCTCAGGAAGTAAGAGATGAAGTGTTCATTGCAGTCAGATGGAAAGAAGGGATATCTAATCTCTCAATAAGCAATTATAGGGTTTATAACTAATCATGATTCAGATTGATTTAAAGCCCAAAGGTGCACCTTGAGATGATCTTATAGTATAGTATAGCCTTTATTGTAATTGTATATCTTGTATACAACAAAATTGGTTTTAGCCTCACTGGTGCAATCCATGACAAAAAATACAAACAACATAAATAGTATAAAAAATAATCCCTATGCAAGTGATTAGGGGGAAAAAGCCAAAAGAAAGAAAAAGAAAAGCTAGTCATACATTTCCACATGTGCTTGGAGTGATTGTGGTTGTGTTTAAGAGTCTGACAGCCCAAGGATAGACATATTTTTAAACCTATTTGTTCGGCTGGCTATGCTTCGATGTCTTCTGCCCAATGGCAGAAGTGTGAAGAGACACTGACCAGGGTGTGAATCATCTCTGAGTATCTTCCTTAGTCTGCTAAAGCAGCGAGACCT
>JANHZT010002174.1:69235-80042 GCA_032468215.1 Stegonotus admiraltiensis | reverse complement strand
TTCCCCTTCAGACCTCATTTTAATAAACATGTATGCTATTATCCTGTCCAATCAACTTTCCTCTTTCAGATTTCTTTTTTATGTTAACTATAAAAGGGGATGTAAGCTAACAATCGGGGTTCCATCTTTGAATGAGGAATCCCTTTTGTCTGAATATTCTGATAAATTGTAATAAAATGATCTTTCTGTCTTGGTTTGTCTCACTGGAAAATATGCACACCGAGGCACGAGCCTGAAAAAGCCATATTTCGCCATCAAACTGGAATTTGCATCGTAGTCAGAACTCATACTTACAAATGGCTTGTTAGAAATGGCGAATGGCATTTTCTTTCCTTAGGCCAGTGAGCAGTGGGACTGCGACTCCCTAAAAACCACTGGAAACAGACTGTATATTAAAAATGTGAGGTTTTGGCAGTTCCTGAGGGCCTTTGCACCGCTTCTGTGGTTCATTGGCTTCTGTGGGAAAGACCTCTGTCTGCCATTTTTGGCAATGGGCAGCCCAATTGAATCTCAGGGCGGTCTTTAAGTCAGAAGTTCTTCACCCAGGGGCTGCCTGTAGTTGCTGCCATGGACAAAGGGCAATAAATTAGACTTACCTTTCCTCTTCCCAGCAGGACTCTTGCTTGCTAAATGAAATTGAAAGGGCATGGAAATACATCTAAATTGACTATTAAAAAAAAAATAGTTTAGCAAGCTTGTAGCTATGTTTGCTAATGTCCAAATCACTCCTCTGCCTGGCAGAAAATGGCAAAGAAGGCCAAAGTCCAAGGACTCTGATGTTGAGGACACAATTAGTAGAATATATTTCCTTTTCAAGTAGGCTTTATAAGTGGGAGAGGAAATCCCCATATTTTGCTTTTGTAGTTTGGTTGGAAAGAGAATTCTTTATATTCAGAAATGTCATAAATGGTTATAAAAGGGAAAGAAAAGATACATAGATTTGCAGAATGCCCCTTGGATTTCTTCAAAAGTAAGATTTTGTTTTATATTGTTTTATAAATTATTTTAAACTGTCACTGTGTGTACCGAACAGGGTATCCCATATGTTAAAATTGAACGATGTAATGTAATTAAAATTAGTACAAGTGTGTCCATTGTCATGGGGAAATATCAAACTAGAAAAAAGAACAATATAAAGAAAAAAATAGTTTGAATGCTAAACAAGGCAATCCACATTATTTTGTTAAAAGGGTGGCTCCTTGCCTTCTAGAATTAGAAGCTATTTCAATAAAAACCTGAAATGTTCAGGTGTACTAAAATCTATGCAAATTTAGGATGGAAGGAAGGGGACTTCAGCAGGTTAGGAAAAACTTTGTGTATACTTTGTATGAGGGATAAGCCTGGTAACTAATGGGATGAATTGGCCAATTGGAAAAAGGGGATGTAGAATAAAAGCCTACACATAAAGTCTATCAGTTGAACCATTTATATTGTTCTGGCAGCTTTCTTGATTCACACAGAGAAGCTGTTTTTAAATGAAAGTGGGTTGCCCACAGAAATGAAAGGCGAATACAAGATTTTATTCCATTTGAGACTAGGCACAAATGTGTCCACCTCCTCAAGTCTATCAAAACTCAAATACTGAAAAAACTGAAAAAAAATATATCTCCAAAGCAACACAATAGATTGTAGATACTGTAGAGGTTTGAGAAATTTTACTGAGAGATGAATTGGACGGAAACAAATTGGGGTGGGTGTGGGTGGGAAATAGGTTGGGTAAACCTTAATTGTTGTTGTTTTAACCTGTGTCCCACTCTTAGCAACTTTATAGGCAAGTGCTCTTTGTGTTATCCTATCAAGCACAGCTTCTTTCAGTTGTTGGATATCCTTCTGTGTATCTGATTTGATGTTGTCAAGCCAAGGTATTCTTTGCTTGTCCCTTCTTCTTGTTCCACTAATCATTCCTAGCATCACTGACTTCTCCAAAATCTTAAATATGAACATACAATGCTGTAAAGTACTGTACTATCACAGTTTTTTTATAATTTAATTTTAATTAAATTGAGCGTGCTTGAAATAAAAAGGAAAATATTTCCATACATTTCTGTTTCATACTATTCTGTTTGGTGAAAACCAATCTAATTGCTTCAAAGCCATTGTTAAGCTATGGCAAAGCATAGGAAAAATATTCAAACTGACTGTAATGATTTAACAAGTGTCTTATGTAAATAAAATACGTAACAGTTAAAAAGCCTGAACTCTTCTGCCTTATGGTCTGTGAAATAGTATTTGAAATGAAAGATCATGCTAAGGAACTGCTGCCAATCTTTTAACAACCTCAGCAGCTGACAATGATAAACAATGACAAACAGATAAAATGAATCTGAGTTATGTTCAGTTATTGCCATAAAGTGTTCTGGTGGGATTTTTTATGAGATAGTCCACCATTGCTTTTCCTAACCTTCCCCATTTATCTGGGCCTGGGAATGGCATATGGTTGATGAATAACTTAAGTAGAATGTAGAAATGGCTGGGTCTTTTTGGCAAGCAATATTACTACAGTTGCATGCTTCATTAGCCCTGTATACACTTTAGTTTAACTTTCTGTCTGTGAAAGTATATACATTCTGTCCTTTATTCTTGCACATTTAAAAAAAAAATCTGCCCAGGTCCTCTGGGGAACAGCATCTGCTTCTCTCCCCCCACCCCCACTTTTTGGAAAAATGTCCATTCCTTGGGCTAAGGAGTTTCACATTATGTTCCATGGAATCCTAGGGTTCCACAACAACTTAGTAAAGTTCCATGAGGGACTAAGACAGTGGTGAAATTCAGCTGGCTCTATCTGGATCACGTGATCCTGTAGCGCTGGCAGAGGGAGGTTCCACCCACCCACCTGGATGTCATCATGTCCCATTTTTTACCCTCTGTGCATGCAGGAGGTGTGTGTTCACATTTGCGAACCGGTAGCAAAGGTAAGTGAATACCACCCCTGGACTAAGAGCAAAATTATTATCATGATCATCATCTTTGCTTTCTGATTAGGAGTTTGGGGATTTTTTTTAAAAAAGGGAGGCCAAAGACTGAAAAAGTTTGAAAACCCATGCTCTTAGAAAAGTGTTCCTCATTCCCAACAACTTTAAGAAGCATGGACTTCAACTGCCAGAATTCCCCAGACAATTAAGACATAATAGAAGAAGATACAACATAAAGCATTGTCAGAATTAATAGATGGGTAAGGTAACAAATACCACTGAACAGAAGAAATCTAAACTGTAAAATATAGGAAAACTAACATATCACTAACACATTCTGAACATTCAATCAAACCTTTATTATGGCTGTAATAAAGATTTGATTATAAACATTAGAACTCAAAAGTGTATGTGAGAGTAATAATATTAGTTATAAGACTATATCAGTTGTAATGTAGCAAGGAATGATAGTAATGAAAACTGAAACCTAAATGACTTAAATAATAGTATACAGATGCAAAAGTGTAAGCATGGCTATAGACTTCCAATGATCTGCTCTGTCGTCTCTTTTGAGTTCTTGGTGACCAATTCCTGACAAATTTTACTTGCTGCAATGCAAAAGTTAGCAACTTTATAGTATAGTACAAAAGTGTGTGGAAGTAAAGTGATGTTTTCCCAGAGACTTTAAGAGAACAAATCTTGGTCCATTTGCAGAAGTCCAAAACTGTGCTGCTCACCCCCAACTGCCTAAGTCCTCCCAAAAAGATTCCATGGCCAATGCTACTGAAAGCCACTGAGAAGTCAAGAAGAGCAAGGATGAATGCACCACCTCCATCTCGCTCCCACAGAGATCATCATCAGAGATCACATTTTATTTATTATTATTTATTTATTAATTAGACTTTTATACTGCCCTTCTCCTGAAGGACTCGGGGCGGTGTACAGCCAAAATAAAACCCCACAATACAAAAGTTAAAATATAATTAAAAGGATTAAATCAGTTGGTCACAACTAAAATCAGTACCCCATAAAAATGACATTCAGGCTAGCCCTGCTTGATGGAATAATAAAGTTTTGAGGGTGCGGCGAAAAGTGCGAAGGTCGGGAATCCTCCGAATCTCCAGGGGGAGCTTGTTTCAGAGAGTAGGGGCTCCCACAGAGAAGGTTCTAACCCTGGGGGCTGTCAGCCGACACTGCTTAGGCGACGGCACCCTGAGGAGTCCCTCTCTGTAGGTGCGTACTGGGCGATGGGAGGCTATCAGTGGCAGGAGGCGATCTCATAGGTACCCGGGCCCTAAGCCATGGAGCGCTTTAAAGGTGGTGATCAACACCTTGAATCGCCCTCAATTTTGCCGTCAAACAGATCTGAAATAGGGTTAGAAAAATGAGCTTCTTCCAGGAATGATGGAAATTTAATGCCCATTCTTTCTAGAGCATATTTTCAGAAATGATTGTCTGCAACTGGATGATGGTTTTCCAGTACTGCACCTATGGCAGGTTTGCTTTTTCCTAGAGGGAGCACAGAATTGCTTGTTTAAGTGCAGGCAGCAGCATTTCTTAATTTATTATGCATTAATTATAGCTTTTTTTTTTTGTCTTTTGGAATCCTTCCTACACCAGCTAGTTGTAATTAGACATGATGGACAAGAATTGGGAAGACAAGTTGGCCCTGATGCTATGTGTATTTTATCTATATCTCAGGACATAGCAACTGTATTATATAAATTTCATACTATCTACCAGAAAGGATACCATTGTAAATGGTAAAGATCTACAAATCCAATTTGAAGATGATTTAGACCAAAATATTTTTGTTCATCTGAAACAACAACAACCTCATTATGCTCTTAGATGAACAGAAAAAAAAATAATGTAAGGAACAATAATACAATGACATTAATGAACTTAGTAAATGTCAACTGCTATATCCTGGATCATATAATTAGCTATCTACTACCTTGAAGATGCTGTGGAACAGTGGGTTCTAGTTGCAAAAAGGCAATATTTTGCAACTAAGTAAGTTATTCTGAGGTCTCTCTCAGCAAGTAAATAATCAGTATAGATTTGGTCTCTGTGACCTGGGAAATTGGATTATAAAGCATTCAGTTGATTACTTCCATCTCCTCGCTTTGCAGGGGCATACTCTCTGTGTAGCTACCCTTTAAGATTGTTGAATGGGAAGCATTAAAGTGGCCTCTGGAGAATCCTTATGGTACTTCAGGTGGTTAACTGAAAATAGATAAGCTGCAGGAGAGATTCTCTGGCTTTCCTTGAGATCATAATAGGTTCCTGTGGTTTGACTTGAAAAGATTTGCCATTCTGTGTCCCAAATGCAGTGCCTGATTCTTTGGCTTTATCTGACCCTGAAAACAATATGTATTCCAGAGAGAGAACAATTTGTTAATAATACTGTTCCACCTTTGGGACAGTATTTAGGACTGTCAAATATAAGAATGGAAAACAGCCAGGCTGCACCTAGATGGAATGATAGAATGGGCAGAAATCCCCCATTTTTTTCATATCATTTCAGAGGCATCCAATTTAATTCAAAAGATCTAATTACCCTGCTCATTTGATTTTGATGTATGATGAAATTGAATTGCCTCAAAACAATCTCAGGATAGAACACTCTTTTACTGTAAGTCTTAGGACAATAGTATGGGAAGCTACCATAATATTCATTAAAGGAACAGGTCCAGAGATGAGTTTCAGCAGGTTCTGACCTGTTCTGGAGAACCGGTAGTGGAAATTTTGAGTAGTTCGGAGAACCGGTAGTACAAATTCTGATTGACCAGGCCCCCATCTATTCTCTGCCTCCCAAGTCCCAGCTGATCAGGAGGAATTAACATAGATAAGCAATTTTATGGTTTCAAAAAATGGATACTAGAAGGGACTAAAGATTTTAGACTGAAGAAAAATATGCCGGCCTGTAAGATAATGCATAAAATCATTACAGTAAAAATATTGAAGGAATTTTTTGAAGAATGGAATCAGAAAATAGTAGCCACAGTATCAACAATGCCAGTAATGATGTCTGCTTATGTATAGACCCGTGATGGCGAACCTATGGCACGGGTGCCACAGGTGGCATGTGGAGCCATATTGGTGGGCACGTGAGCTCAGCACCGGCACACATGCGTACGCCGGCCAGCTGATTTTTGGGCCTTCTAAGCCCACCAGAAGTCAGGAAATACACTGTTTCTGGCCTCCGGAGGACCTCTGTGGGGGAGGGGAAGGCTGTTTCCGCCCTCCCCAGGCTCCTAGAAAGGCTCTGGAGCCTGGGGAGACCGAAAACGGGCCTACCAGACCCACTGTGCCATCACATGCCAAAAACAGGGGGAGCACAGGGGGTTGGAGCGCATAAAATTATGGAAATGGGCACGCATGCGTGTGACCCCACCGTGCTCCCCCCACTTTTGGCACACAATGGCAAAAAGGTTGGCCATCACTGGTATAGACTATATCCAAAGTTATTGAAGAAATGACAAACACGGGACAAATTTTATCTGACAAGGTAGAGATGTTATTGAAAATAAATTTACACCTGACAGGCCAAGAGAATGACTATCTTTTTTCTTTCTTTTTCTTGCAGTTTTTACTTTCTGTCTATTCTCTTTTCTTTCTTCAAATTTAGTTTATATTAGATTTTACTATTGTAATCAAAATTCACACACACACACACATATGCATAAGCATATGCAATTAGCTACTCAGTGTAGGCTTTACTCAACAGCTCAAGGTCAGAAATATCTTACAGAGATATTTTCAAGAATACAACAGTTAATTGACTAAACAAGTAAATTTACAGTTAAGCAATGTAAGAATAGATTGAATATCTTATACTTTATATCTCACTAGACTAATATGTAGTTTTCTGTTAGGATGATATTTATAAAATTTACAGTAAATATTTACAGTTTTCAAAATTTATATATAGCAGACAGAAATGAACATTCAGAATACAATCAAATCTTCAGTTATGATCCTAGATGTAATAGCACTGAGAATGTTTATTGGCACTGCATTTGTGTAGTATATGTATGTGTGACAGTGTAAGTATGAGTAGTCTAATTATAACCATTATAAAGTTATAGTATAACCATTACGAAATAAAGCATGAAAGGTTAATGTATGGCAAAGATCACTATCCCATTTAGTTTCACGCTGTTTGAATTACTGTTTAAATTATGTATTTCAACTAAATTTATATAGTTGCTTTTATAAACAACTGTATTGAAAACTAGACAACCTGTGATTCACTGGGTCAATGTTTCAGAGATATTTCTTTGCCAGATTCCTCAATGTCTTCTACAATGGCAAGAGCTTGTAATGTACTGCCTTCACTGGAAATGTTCTTAAAAATTTAGGAAGATAGTCAAAGATGTCTCTGCCTTGAAAGTAGCCCATATTGATTTATATAGCACAGTCAAACCTCGGAAAATGTTTTAGGAGCTTTTGTATCATGTCATAAAATGATT
The DNA here is from genome assembly GCA_032468215.1 of Stegonotus admiraltiensis. NCBI lineage: Eukaryota > Metazoa > Chordata > Lepidosauria > Squamata > Colubridae > Stegonotus > Stegonotus admiraltiensis. The sequence goes on along the minus strand of JANHZT010002174.1, from coordinate 72,652 downwards.
TGTGATAGTTTTTTTTTACATTTGCCAAACTTCAATAACATGGTAGTGATGGGTTCTGAATTTTGGATGCAGTCTATAAGTTATTCCATTTGAGATACCTTGGCTGAAAAAAAGCTTTGCACCAGTTTGCCCAGTTAAAGGTTAGACACAAGAATTTTAATAGTATACAGAGACACACACAAGATTGTGATAGAATCATCCTGGAAGATTGTGTGAAATGACCCAATTTATGTAAAGGATGGATTAGTTATCAACTGACATTGATGAGTAGCTAGGGAAAAAAATGCTATTTTCTGTCTCATTAGAATAGGAGCCCAAGTTTATAGGAAAACTTATGTGCCTGTGGTCTACCTATATTTTCCCAAGTTGAGAAGAAAACCCTAACAATCTCAGCTGTTACTTACTGAAGTGCACTGCTCTTGTAGTAAAATAAATTTTAACTTAAAGGGGGAGAAAATTTTTCAGCATAGCCTTCACTGCTGACCAAGTTTTTCATTTTTTTGTGTGATGCTACATTATACTCAAAACTATATAAATTGATTTACTACATGCATAAAATCATACAAGCTGACACAATATAGCACATTTATGGAAATATGTTTCTGATCAATGGTCTGGGGAAGTGGCTACTTCTAAGCTAAATAACACCAAAAAACACCAGGGCTTCAGGCTAAATTGGGAAGCAAAATAACATTCTGAAAGAAAGCAGTGGCAATCCATACTGCTGCCAAAAAAGCCTGCACGTGAATGTGTCTATGAAGTCTCCAATAATTAAGCTCAACTCCAAGGTGCCCTTTTTTCTGAACAGTTGATAATAAACTGCTGTTGGCTCAACTATCATTTACCGTGTTTCCCCGAAAATAAGATATTTTTTTGAACCCTGAAATAAGCGCTTGGCCTTACTGCCGTGCACTCAAAAGCCCGATTTGGCTTCTTATCAGGGGATGTCTTATTTTGGGGGAAACAGGGTATGTGTTAAGATTTTGCTGTGTAGCCTCATTGCCTACTCAGAAATAAGCTCCACAGAATATGAGGATTGCACCTTTAGGCTCTCATGTATTTAATATTTGATAGAGCTATTTGTAGAATAGCAAGTAACCTTTAAGTTAGGCTTCTCCCAAACAGATATTACTCTTTGACTAAATTAGAATAGAAAACACTTCATTAAAACTATTGCTACGTCTGTCTTGTATACACCCACCTGTTCTTGAAAACGGTTTTGTTATGAATGGATTTCAAGTACCTGAAAAAAGCCTCTAAGGTAAAACCATGTACTTGAAATGGATTTCAGATCATCAAAGTGCCCTTCCAACATAGAAATGACAGAAATACACACACACACACAAGGAATTTTAAAATGAAAGATACATTCCTTCTTTCAAGTCTTTCAGTTTTAAATGTTTCTTTCCCTCAGCCTCAGCTTCATCCCCTCACCTGGTAAGGAGATGAATGAGCTTCAGTGAACCATCCCACTTCTTCATATTATCTTCTCTGACAGCAAGAGAGAGGATAGCAATGAAGTAGTTTCATGCAGCACACAGAGCTACGGCATCTTCTTTATTAAGTCCAGATCCGCAGGGTCCAAAATAAAGAGTTTCTAGCGCATGCAGATCTAAGAGTCTATCCCTTGCATCGTATTTAAAAAGACTAGCTGATAAGATGAAGTTAACGTCTGTTTAAAATCAGTCCTAGATCACTGTTTCCAGGGGATTATCTAGTGGCCAAATTAGGCAATAGATGGTGTTCAGCAGACTTGAAGAAGGCTCAGTTAAGGTAGAAAACTGAAACAAAACTTAACCGATGTGTTTTTTGTATACTGCATGCATATCAAATTTTCTTGCCGAGTTTATTTGCTGCTTGAGAAATACGAAACAAAGAAACAGAATAACCAAGGGCAGGAAAAAAGCAGTGGGAACAGTAGCAGCTTCTAACTTCTTTCCTTCTGGAAATTGACAGGGAGCGTTGGAAATTTTCCCCTCCGCTCCCCTCCCCTTCCCAGGAGGCAGGTAAATGGCTGGTACTGAGAGGAGGAGGGAATGAAGAATTGCAACATTGACTGGGAAATGGTCAGGGAGCATTGAAAATTCATATGACTGCAGTAGCAGCCCAGGCTCTCAGCAGCAGTCACTAGGACTGGAGCAATTTTCCCCAAATTTCATTCCCTTGGATGTCATGGCTTTTGGATTTTGGACACATTCTTGAAGTTGGCCCATTTAAGGTACCTTGGTTCAAAAATTGTAGCCGTATAATTTGCCCAGTCTAAAGATCATGACGAGATTTTTAGTAGTATATAGATGAATGGCTGATCTCTCCATGGAAGTTATGCAGAAAAACCCTATTACAATGTATCCTAAAAATGCTTAGCTGGTAGAAACACTAATCTGTCTTGTGAGCTAACCAGGATCAATCCCAATTAGTATTTGGATGAGAATTTCACAACTGTAAACTAGATTGGGGAAACATATTGGAAGAAAGCAGACACCAGCCAATGTTGTTATACTGCCAAGAAATCTACAAGACATAAGCAAAACTAAATCCAACAGTACTTGTAGAAATTGCATATTAGTTATATGTTATATAGATAACATAACAAAAATGTTAAATAGGTAACATTTTTCAGGCTAATATTTCCTTCTTTACTTATGCTAAATTCTCCAGGATTCCTTGAAAGATTTCTATAATTCTGTTTGATACCTGTCCAAGGTCAACTACTTGTTACAAGGTCTCACCAGCTTTTAACCAACTTTCTTCACAATTTAATTTAACCAAGTTTAGAATCACTATCTTTTTTCTGATGCTTGTACCATTTTTCATGCAGAATCACAAGTGAGAAAAGAAGGGGGCAACACGAAGTGGTAGAGTTTTTAATTAACCAATTCTTTTAGTTAAAGGTTTTAATTAATTAATTTGAAAAGGGTTAAATTTGAAAAAGTACTTTTAAAAAGATGTATCCTTATAGAATAGGAACCAAACAAGGTCTCTATCAAACCTGAATCCCATTGAAAACCCTAAAGTGAAACCAGAGTAGACAAGTAGATATCTGAATCTGTAATCATAGGGCCATCCTGAAAAAATCATTACCTGCAGATCTTAACACTTAGGCAGGTTCATTAGAAGAGAGGTGATCAATTTAGACATTCAGGCTGTATGCCAAATGACCTCACATTAATTTGTGCTTAACAAGTATTTGCAATCAGGGCAGTGTTTAGTGTAAACATCATATGATTCCTGGGCCTTGTAACATTTAGTAGTTTAGTCAACTGTGTGCAGTGGTGGGTTCCTCCCAGTTCGGCCCGGTTTGGCTGAGCCGGTAGCGGTGATGATATGACGTCACCGAACTGGTTCTGCCCCCCCATGCCCCCACCCCCACCCACCTTTTATTTGGCCCCACCCCCAATCTATTGCTGCTTCCTGAGT
>JANHZT010002174.1:19569-33741 GCA_032468215.1 Stegonotus admiraltiensis | reverse complement strand
AACCAGATACCGAGTTTTAGTCTCATGTTTGGCACAAAGCCAGCTGGGTGACCTTGGGCCAGTCCTTCTCTCTCGGCCCTAGGAAGAAGACAATGGCAAATCACTTCTGAAAAACCTTGGCAAGAAAGCTTGCAGGGCCTAGTCCAAGCAGTCACCAAGAGCTAATACTGATTTGAACATGCATACATGCGTGTGCGTGCATACACATGAATATGGACAACAGAAATTCTAGGGTTTGGTTTAATACTTCTGAGAGAATAATTATTGAATATGAAGCATCTCTTCTCATTCTTGCTTTTGACATGACTATTAATTTTGATATATGCCTACAATATCATGACAAATTAAATATGAATATGCAGTGCGAATAAATTCTTCAGTTTTAAAGATCAACTGGGATTTTTTGAGTAGGGAATTTTATATGCTAATACTGTGTTTCTGGATCTTCATAAAAATATTTTGGAATTAACATTTTGTGGCCTGGGCATCATGCCTCTTCCTTCTGGTCTGTCCAGGGAAGCAAGAGGATTAAAGTTAGTAATGTTAGTCAACCCAAGCATTCAACCTTCACGAAACAAAAGAGTCCAAAATTTTCACCCCGGATACTATGGTATCATGTAGGGGAATCTCATATAAATGTTCAGAAATCTAGGAGCACTGGCCCATCCACAGAGGGACAAGGGGATCAATGCTAACTGATGTGTACTGATTTTCAATCACACATTTTCCAAAACTTAGAATTTGTATCATATGTCCTGCCACAAGTTCATATTCACAGATTTTTTTTTGTGATTATGTTATACACGTTACACAAAAATGTAATATTTTGGCATTATCGTGGTTTGCTGACCAGGCAACTGAACAGATAAAGATAAGAGAAAGACAGAAAGACTGCACTTTGACTAGCAATGATAACTTTAACCTCTTCAAATCTAAATGTCTATGGAGATTCTCAGTCATCCAGGTCGTGGTTGTCCCAAAGGTGCTTTTTCAAGGGGCAACTGGACTTTCTGGTTTTTCCTTGAAGATGTTTTGCTTCTCATCCAAGAAGCTTCTTCAGCTCTTCAAATCTAACGCCATCTATAAATTCCATGATCCCCAATACTATGATATTTAGATGGCTTAGGAGATGGTTATATCACCTAATACATTTGGAAAATACCCTGTGGGAAATGCTGACCTAGGTGTTAAATGATAAATGGTTGATTTATGAGCAGAATAATTTTATTAAATAATCTATACTAACCCATACTAACACACATACATGTTTATTAATGTATTAAATTAATAAAAATCCTAGTCAAACAATACATTTTCAGGTTGACATATATTGTGAAATAATGCAAAGTCAAAGAAAGGATAGAAATTCATAAATAAAAAAGGAATTATGCATTTGCAGTCTGTGAAACATCAAAGATGTTCTTTTTGTAGTAATTCCTAATCCCAACTCACAAATCATATAGCTTGATAGAAGGCAAACTTCATTATCAGAACACAGGTGACTCTATCAGGAATGCTATTTTTCTTGATATTGTTCATACTAGTGGCTTTGAACAGTACAGCAGCTTCTCTCTTGATAATATCACAGGGTAGAAATAAATACAATTCAAAACATTGTCCAGATTATACCACTACTTTATTGTCCCAGATATCATTGTCTCCAATGGCTCCGATTTGTGAAAGATCCTAAAACTCTGAACTTGAGCCTGACTAGGTGGCTCAGTGTCTAAGAGATTGAGCTTGTTAATCGGAAGGGTTGGCAGTTCGGCGGTTCGAATCCCTAGTACAGGTCTCCTGCGTGAGCAGGGGGTCGGACTAGATGACCTCCAAGGTCCCTTCCAACTCTGTGATTACTGTGAATGGCTAGTGAGCTATTTACCTTTTCTGAATTTCTGCAGGATGAGGACAACAAAATATATTAAACAAGCCTCAGATTTCTATAATGCCCTGCTTAGTAGAGAGAAAACCACTTCTGCTTTTTATTTGGAATAGGTAAAATCTTAAGGATGATAAAATGCACTTGCTGTTTCAAAATGCAACCTTTTTTTCCCTGTTACTATTTATTTCTCATATAGCAAATCCCTAATAGAATGGTTGTGAATGCCATTAATTTGGGCATTAAAACTCTGATTTTAATTATTTTAAAAATATGTTGTTTTCATGTTAGATCTTAAACACACAAACAAAAAGTTTGTCTGTGTAATGTAATGTATGTTGACCAAAAATAACCTACTGTTTTGCATTATTGAAATAAACAATCCCTGATATTGAAAGTTATTTAGATGGAATGACCTTTTATCGGGGAGATAGCTTAACTAAAAGAGCAAGCCAGTTCTCCATATGGAAAGTCATTGGCCTTCAGAGATCATTCAAAAGTTCTCAACAACCACTTGGGTTGCTACTCTGTAGATTGTAGGATAGTACATGAGATGATAATGTTACTGCACCATTGTTAAATTTTAATGAAAATATAATGTTGATGGGTTTCTGAACCTATCGCAGGTCTTTAGCTATAGTAGCCAGGATAATAAAATCTGGGAAAATATTACATGCCATTAATTTCTGTGTATTTTGTAAAAATGAAAACTGAAGGAATGTTTGAGTCTTCTCAAGAGTCTTCTCCTTAGCAGCGTCTTCCCAGCAGAAGCTCTTCTGCCAAACTGGAAGTATTGTACAGTTCTTCAGGTCCTACAAAGATTGAACTGCACCAGTTCTCTTTTGGCTGCCAGTCTAGTTTGACCAATGACTAGCTGCAAAGCAATACAGAGACTTCTCCTTGCTGTCTTTTGGTGATCATTTAAGATGTGGTAGTCTTAACTGTTTCTCTGCATTGTTAATGAATTCATCATTCAGCTGGTGAAAGTGATCAATGAGGAAGGTGACCTGGAGACTCTTGATCCTATTTATTTGGAGCTTCTAGATTGGATAACACCCCCTCCCCAAAAAGAGGAAGGGACACCAAGCAAAGGAGTATCAAACCACAACCTCTGTCCTGAGTAATGTTTGCAGAATCTTGACTTAGACCCAAGTATTATATTTCAAATTAAAGCTGCTTCCTGAATTTAGACAGCAAACAACAAAACATAGATGTCACATGTTCCTTGGAGCCAATCTGCATTATTCTACTTATAAAACCTACAAAGCATTGTAGAGATTTCTTGTTTATGCTTTAAATTCTGGGAATTATGCATGGGCTATTGCGGATGTATTTTGTAGTTTAGAACAGGTGACTGGGGACATCTAGTGGAGAACAGCAAGCATTTCATGCATAACAAATTACATTTGAGTTGTGAATGGGAAGCATTCAAGTTGGAAGTGAAGGTATTTCACCGCTATAGTTCCTAAGTAAAGTAATCAGTACTGACTCTGTTACAAAAGAACCTCTAATATGAATTTGTGACTCATATTAGTCACAGTAATGTGTGTATAACAATAAGATACTTCAAAGTAAAGGTATTGAAAGTTGTTTTGTAATAGTATCATGAGGCAAGAAAGGAAATTGTAAAAACCACAGAACTGGGGAGCATGATCAAAGACAAAAAGTTGCTCCAAGTGTCCATAAGTACGTTTCATTAGATATTTATAGTTTGGGAAAATAGTTATGAATTTCTTCTTTTCATTAAGGCTCAGTTGGTCGATTCCCGTGGCAACCAATGGATCAATCCTTAGGTGATCCAAAAATGTGGAAAATGCTAGGAAGAAAATAATATTTTTTGATTGGCAATTTGGGGAGTTGAGGTCCAGAATCTCTGAAAGATGCCAGGCTGATAATATGTGAATTATTTTTTTAGAAGGGCTATTATAGGGAGATATGGCTGCAAGAGTTGGAAGACACTGGAATTAGTTAAGGAAGGAAACTCTGTGGAGAATGATTGATGAACCAACTGATGATGACATTTGGAAGGGTAGCTGTAGTTCATTTTTCATGACATTTCAAGTACATTTTAGATACTGCTGAGTGTTGATTTATCTGAAAATCTTTTATAATAGTGTGAAAATTAAGACATATATACTGTAAGTCCCAAATTTATGGAAAAAAGCTGATTGTCAAATAATGTTTAGTATAGAACAAAATTCTCTGTTAAATTTGTTCAGAGAAGCGTTTGTTAAATATTTGATAATGAGTGGTTGTTATTACCATTAATTAATCTTAAATATATGCTGCTTTTCCACTTAGGTTGTCTGGAATGACTTCTGACACAAGAGAAACAATATAAATGCAGCCATAGATTCTAAATATTTATATATTATATTTTACTACTGGGATAGTTATATCCATTTTTCTTTTCTTTATAAAAGACTATTAATATGTTGCTCTTTTTCTCTCCTGCAGGGCTCTATGACAATTACCCAACCAATGCAGAACCAGAATGCTGTGATGTCAGATGGGGACTCTTATCCGATAACCAATCCAAAGGGACTATAAAAACAAGTGACTCAATGATGTGTCACCGGACATCACTCACAGTTTCATCAGCATCAAGACTGTGTAACAGCAGACTCAAACTGTGTGTTCTTGTATTAATTCTCTTACATACAGTACTCACTGTCTCAGCAGCACAGAATTCAACAGAACTGGGCTTTGGAGGCATAACAAATTTTGAAGATAATTCCACCAATGAGGAATAAGAGACCTGATCCATCTCCTCCTACAGGCACACAGCAGGCCCACCCATATGGCAGTCAGACCCAAAAGACTGGACCTTTTTGCCCTCTGTTCACTCCTCCAAAAGCCTTCTGGGTAAAACTCAACCGATGGGCCACTATCCAAACAAGGACACATCCTATACAGCTTTTTATTGACTAAAAGGCTGTCTGGTGACTTAAATTTCTCACACCATTTTATACACTGTGTTTTAATGTTTGGAGTTTCTTTTTTTGGTTTGTTTTGCACTTGTTAATACAGGATTTTATTTTTCAGACAGTTTCTCAGAGCTAAACTAAGTCTTTTCACTGTCTTTATCTATTTCTAGTCATTGTGTGTGCTCATCAAATAGTTTGGTCTTTTATGTCTTGTCAGTTTCTATTAGAAGAAAGAACTGCTGTGGTTCCATGGCAAAAGATTTTTTTAAAAACAAAACAGTGAAAACCAGCCCTCCCCTCCCAGCCCTCCTCTCCACAAAACCAGTTCTCTTTTCCCCATTATATTTTCCCCTGCTTCAATGCCCCAGAGCAAACCATTCCTGCTTGCTTTCCTTTGGTGTAATCACAATGAATGGGTGTGCGGTCCAACGCACCTCTGCCACTGCTACACAAGTCATCTGACTGGAGAAATCCAAAGTAAGGGAGGGGCGAGGAGGAGAGCACAATTAATGGATACTCTCCTTGAAAGTGGGATCTGACAATGAAACCTTAATATAAAGAAATCTATAACAAACTGTTGCTCCAAGGCCCATTTTCAAAAAGTTTAGTCCTTTCTCACTGGTCAGTTGAACAGGAGCGGCCTGATCTAAAGCACCATGTGTGAAACCAAGCCAAGAGCTCAGCGAAGTGATGAGAGGAGGAGAGACCTACGCACTGGTGGGAAAAGTTTGGCATTCATTGTGAATTATGGTTTTTATTCCTCTATTATCACCTCTGTACCACATGGTAATACCATCTATAAAAACCAAAAGGTTATGAAAAATATATATATATATATATTTACCCCTGTTTGATTCTGAGGATATCTAGAGATATCACGAAGGCTGTGAAGAACCCAAGTATCCTATCAAGCATAGGTAATATGGTCATTGCATTTGAGTGTACATACTCTGAACATAAATATTGGGGTACATCTCTTGTGGAATCACTTGCCCAACCAAGCAGATGACCATTTTAAAATGAATGCACCGTTGTGTGTTATGCTGATATGGTTCCCACAGCCTGCGAAATAATTTCTGCTCCTCAAGGCTACAATTAAATCTTTGGAAGTAAGGTAGGGTGGGGAGGAGATCAAATTAAGTTAGTGCAGCTGGGAAAAGAAGTCATTTTTTTTCTTTTTTAAAGGATATTTTCATGAGTGTGCAATAAAATTTAAGATGCTGGGCTATAAGTAGTCAAGTATTGTGAGGGGTTGATGGGAGAAGATAATCCAATTGCCTTTTTCATTGCTCTTTTTATAGGACCATATCACCTGCTGAGTGGATGGGATCTTGCTTTTTAAAATGGCTTTTTAGAGTTTACACTAGAATAAATGGAAGGAAAAGTTAATAAGGGCTGTTTTTTTAAAAAAACAAAACAAAAACAAAAACTTTTCATTCCTTCCTGTTCTCGAACTACACTTGGAAAGTGCACTTTAGAGCTGTTTGCTGTGTAGCTGAGAGATGAAGGAAAAAAGATAGAAAATATTCTCTTACTTCTTGCATTAAAAAAATAATAATTCCTTGCCCATTTCAAGAAATGTTTCTGTTCCTCACTGCAGTGTTGATATGCATTTTTATTCATGTTCTATGATTTGTGAAGTTCTGGAAAAAAAAAAGACAACCTAGAGAAACAACCCTACTGCTTTAGCAGATTAAACTAATGCATTTGTTAAGATGTATAATCTGAACTATTTTGCAAGACTTCTTGTTTTGATAGTGTTTTGCTATGACTGAGAATGAGGATCTTAAAATGACCTGTGCAAATACAGAACAAAACAAAACAGCACGTAAACGCAGAATTCTTCAGCTTCAGTTTCTTTCCTTATGTTTTCCCTCCTTTCCACTGCGCGTGTACCCCTGTAGGTATCTACATGGCATAAAGCACCACGCGCTTTGAGGTGGAGTTCCCCCTCCCTGGATGAGTACATTTTCTGATACATATTGTGGGAATGCGCTGAAAATAGGTAGGATGGGGAAAGGGAAAGCTTTATTCAATGACGGAATGTAAATTTCAAAGAAAATCTGATCTCGTCTTGCAAAATCCACGCAGTGAAATCTGTACAGAGCCACAGCGCTAGAAGGGCTTCAGTGAGAGCCATGTGAAAAAAAACCCTTAGGGGGAGCTCTTGTTCAACTGACCACTTTTTTTCCCCTGATCTTAACATGTAAATGGTCAGTAAACAGTTTGTTATATACCTTGATCTACCTCTGCTGTACAAAGGCCATTCAGCAACATCCATTTCTGTGGCATTCATGGCATCGTTTTGTTTTCCCCATGAATTAAACATTCATATTTTTTCCCTCCTTTTGTTTTTCCGCTATCTCAACACAGTAGTGTGTTCTGTTCACCATCGCCCAGTTAAAATAACATTAAAAACAGATGCTGATTCTTCTCAGTGGGATCCTGTTTTGCCTCGTAATGATCTACTGCAGAGAATACCAGTCAAAAATGTATTCTCTTTCCCTCCCCACTCTCTGTCTGTCCTCCACCCCATTCCCAGCCATCCCTTTTCAGTTGCATTTTTAGGGGGAAGAAATCAGCTCAACTTCTTTTTGGCTTCAGGCAGGGATGCAGGAGAAAAAAAAACCTCATTAAAAAAAACAGTGGCAACATTATTCATTTGCTTTAAAAAAAAAGCCAAACATTGAGTAAAATGAAGTAGGAAGCACAAACCATTTTACTTAAAAATATAATAAAACGTTCCTTCCTTTCCAAATAGATGCCTGCAGTTACATTGTCTCTGTCACTACCCCAATTCCCAATCTAATTCTTTTACTGATTTTTCTTTTCTTTTTTCCCCCAAAAGGAATATAGTGTTCTCGGGAGACAGCTGCTGTGATGTGTGTTATTGTTTGGGCCTGGGTATGTTTACTCCAGCAGTGTGGTCTGTATTCTTTCTTAGCGGCAGCTAAGAAACCATGCCTAGAACAAAAGGACTTTTTTTTATGAAGTTCAGAGGAGCATAATCATGTATGATGCAAAAGCTCATCCCATCCATTTCTCATCCGTAACCGTTTTCTTGGCACAAACTTGAGCATGCTTGATATTGTGCATCTATTACTTTTGCCCAAATAAATTTGCATCTTGCCACTGTAACTGCCATCTTGTTCCATTTCTCCTTGTATTGTATGAGTTGACATACATGATGAAGAATTGGCTTCGAACAGACCACAATTCAATATTCTAGCCTAGTACAATGAAGAAAGAGAGTGACATCTACTTTGAAGTTGTATGCAACAGACTTCCCTTTTCTTTCATGTGTTTTATGATTTGATTTTCTGAAACAAGGAAAAATCCAAAGTTGTTGCAATATATTAATACTGCAAAGCCAAAATGTCACAGAACATAATCAGAGCTACTAATTGTTTCTTCCTTAGTGCACTTGAGAATTCATTATACTGACTTTCTGTTCATTAAAGAGAGAAGACTTTTTTGGGTTTGGAGGGATAAATAGAGCTATTGAAAGCTATCCCTCCATGCAGAATTACTCGTTTTGTGGAAAAGTGGATTAAAATTTGGGTACAAGCTGAAGACTAAGTTCCAGTGAGTGTGGAAGACTGAACAAGGAATGAAATATTTCAAAGACCGAAGAAGGATTGAAATATTTCAAAGAATTACTTTGTGTAAGTCTTTGAAATACAGAAACATTTAAAAGATAACAGAAATCACATATGAGATACAGCAAGTATAATTGGCCTAAAATTGTGTGATCTAGCTCAATATAGCTTATTAGAACAGTAGAGGATAAAAACATTTCTTTATTTTCCTCTGTTTTATAAGGAAGATTTCTATTTCTTTCACTAAACCTAGTGAAAAGAGCTCAAAAGATAGAATTTCAAAGTAAGGTCTCTAACATTTTGCAAAACTAATTTAACAGAATAACAGTTGTAAGGGATCTTGGAGGTCTTCTAATCCCCTGATCACATGGATAGATAAAATAAACACAACTTGATCACAGATGATAGGACAAGAATAAATATTATAAATAAACAAGCGAAGGTTGTATGCCAGTTAGTGTAATTCCAAGCTACTACAAACAAAATGATCTATTGGAATGATTTTTTTTTAAAAAAACAAACATCCTTAGACATCCTTAGCCAGATTAAAAACTCTGACTTCAGAGTCTCTTCCATCAGGTTCTTTCATGCTTGTTTCATCTTGTAAACTGAAACTATAAGATTATAATTTTATTTTGAATATATTTAAATAACGGGTTGTTTTATTAAAAGACTTGCTGAAGGTAAGAGAGAGGGTTTGAAATGAACATGTACATACATAAATCTACTTAACATATACATACATAATATTTTAAGCTGCTTGGATTCTCCAAAGCAGTGTGTGGTATTAGTTGTTATTCAGAGGAAGAAAGTTGAAAAATGCTAAATCTTTAACATACCTAATGCAGTTTTTTTTTAATGGACTTAACATAAGCAATATTATTGATGGCAAAATAAGGACATGGTGAAGCTGTCTTCAGCAGTTATTTTCCCCAAAATCTGATGACATATTGCTTAAAGAATTATTTGATAGATTTATAAACCATGTTTTTGTTCAGTTCAACCTGAGTTTGAGGTTATTATATTTTATTTTGGCATATTAGATATGCTTGATCATAAACTCCATGTTTCAAATGAGCTAGATCCCTTTGGGTGAACCTTGTTTTAATTTTATTTTTAATGCACTACATATTTAGACTAGGATCATGACTGAATGCCGTGGCCAAGATCAGACCTAGCTGCTGCCTACGTAACTCTGCTGAACATCTACTAAAAATTTCCAATGGAGAAAGCAAATGCAGCAAGTTTCCCAATGTGTTTTATTAAAATTTGCCACAAGCATGCTTAGTAGAAACATGCAAAGCATTTAAAAGTGCCTTGTACACTTAGCAAAGACAAAAATGAAGCTCCTGACATAAATGGTTATCAGCACTTTGAGGTAGACAAAGTCAAGAAAGAGGAGAAGCTGGGCTCTCGGGAAGGTCTTGAAAGGTCTTGAACACCTTGAAAGCTTATCAGGTTTCTATCTGCCACATTTGCGGTATGCCAAAGAGAATCGAGACAGGTTTATTTTGAGTTTACTTCTCACACTTTCCCAAGACTGAATATTCTCTTCTCCCTTAATGGATCATTGCTCCCTTCCCTCTTCCTGGGTTCAGCACAATTGCTTCAAAGGCCTTTGCAGTACACCCCTGTAATATGTGTGTGCATAGCTGTGCTTCACCAACAATCCTAGTGGAAGGATGTGCTGTATATGCTCATTTTAAAACACCCAGAGAACTTAGGAAGCAGCTGTTGCAAACATTGAAACAGCTGCACCAATAGATGCTATGGCTACCTTAACATTTTGATGATGGTTGCTACAAAGCTCTTCTTCAAATACTTTGCACAGATCTGGGACTCAGCATCTATGGAATTATATTCTTTTCCTCAGAATAACTCTATAAAATAGACTAATCTGAGAGTCAGTAATGAGATTTAAGGCTAACCAGGATTGCTAACTTCATGGGTGGAGCATTATCAAATGAATTCACAGGAAAAGCAAGAAGGATGCGAAGAACAACACGGGCATCAAGATGTCATGTTGCAGATGACATGACATAACTGTGTCAGACATCATGATGCAATTGAATAACTATATGTAATTTTGCCATTATCATGGTTTATATGGGTTTCTGCATTCCCAAATTAACAATATCTATTTTTATTTGTTTGATCTATATAACCATCCATATCACATACTGTATGTTACTCTAGGTGGCTTACAATAAACTACATTATGTCTGTGTGTACACACACACACACACACACACACACACACACACACAGAGAGTATATAGCACACAAACAGCTAGGCATCATTCTAATAATTGTCAACACAGCCAGGACAAAGACTATGTCATATACCTAGAACTCAAGGCTCAGGAACAAAACAAAAATTTCAAGGACTTATAAAAGGTCAACAAGGTCAGGTATGGATCCAATTTAATATCAGCGGAGATGATGTTCCAAAGGGCAGGCATCTTCTAGTCCCCATCAATTGACATCCCATAGTCAACAGTAGGAGGAACCCACCTCTCCAGCTGGATTGACTAAGTGAGACAGAGACAACTGGTCCTGTAAGTAACCCAGTCCCAAGCTATAAAGGGCTTTAAAGATGACAACCAGCAGCTTAAGAAGCACACTGGAAGACAATGCAGCTCTGGAGTAATGCACACGTGCTGAATAAACAGTGTCATTAATTGCCTGCACTGCCACATTCTGTTCCAGTTCTAGTTTCCAAATATTCTTCAAGGACAACCTCATAGAAAATGTATTACAATGGCCCAGGCTGGAAGTCACAAGGGCATGAGTGACCATGAGTAGGACCCTCTGGGCCAGGAATGGGCACAACTAATGTACAATATGGCCCTCCTAAGCCATGGCTTCCATCAGCTGCTTGACCAGGAGCTGCAAGTCTGGGGTGGGGCATATTGTGCACTGGGTCAGTTTGGGTCAGTGCCGACCCATTCAGATGTTCAAGAGATCCAAAAATTCAGAGCCAATCTGTCTTACTTGAGTTGAGATGAAGCCTTTTGCTCCCCATCCAATTGCAAAACAGGTTATCATGAACCAAGTGGCATCAAAAGTCACCAATCAACATTTTTTTCCGAACTGCATATACTTCTACTGGTATCAATGTTTATATTTGATATATTTGTATTTGTATTACCATGCAGTCATGGTAAATTAAGTTACAGTTTTGGAAATAGTATCATAAAAGCAAGCAATGAAAGAATACTAGAAAGAGAATAGGTACAGAAAAAAGGAAGAGGAAATTAAAAGAAAATACAGCAGCAAAACCCAACCATCTAACTTTCATCCCAGTAGAAGAGATTATATAGAATGTAACATTACAGACTAAAGCAGCAATCACTGGTCTGGCCCCACACTGAGAATTATCATACTATAGCATTCTATTGACTTGATATTTCCTGTACTTCATGCTAGAAATTTCATGCAAGGAAACAAGCTATATACACTTTCAGTTTAGTTGGTTGGTGCAAAAGTTTTAAACATTAACATAACAATAATATTAACATAGTTATTGATATAAGTTCTACTTGTCAAGAAATTGGGAATTTAAATTGTATATTCTAAAGATCTTCTAGAAAGAAAGCTTTCTGTGAAGTGCTTTTCCTTATAGATGACTTGAACTTTGCTAGAGTGAAGTTGGGTTGATTAGTAAACATTCTGCAAACAAACATACATGCATATTTTACCTTTTAATAGATGTAAAATTAGATCTCTCTAATTTCATGGAAATATTCTATATGAAGTGCCTTATATTTGTAAGCTTGATTGTGAAGGCACGTGCAATATATGCACAAATACAGATATGCTAATCTGTAAAGGAATAATTAGAATCCACAAAGCATTTTCTTTTAAAAATAGTAGTAAATAGAGTCTCTGATTGCAAGTGGGCGGTAGGGAGGGTGAATATTAAAAAGAAATAAAGTACAAATACAGATAGAAATAGAACAAAAGTTTGAAAGAGGTAAATGACAGATAATACTAAAGAACAAAAGCAAATCCTTCTCAAGCAATCTACCCACTCTAACAATAGAATTATGTCTCTTCAAAAGAAAGTATATAGCAGGGGTGAAATCCAGCAGGTTCTGATAGGTTCTGGAGAACCGGTAGCAGAAATTTTGAGTAGTTCGGAGAACCAGCAAATACTATCTCTGGCTGGCCCCAGAGTGGGGTGGGAATGGAGATTTTACAATATCCTTCCCCTGCCATGCCCACCAAGCCACGCCCACAGAACCAGTAGTAAAAAAATTTGGATTTCACCACTGGTATATAGCATCTTACACAGGGTGGGATTGGGTTCTAGTGATGAAGGATGTTGAAAGGATAAAACCAGAGGTGGGTTTCGGCAGGTTCTGACCAGTTCTGGAGAACTGGTAGCAGAAATTTTGAGTAGTTCAGAGAACCAGTAGAAAAAATTATGACTGGCCCAACCCCCATCTATTCTCTGCCTCCTGAGTCCCAGCTGATTGGGAGGAAATGGGGATTTTGCAGTAACCTTCCCCTACCATGTCCACCAAGCCACGCCCATAGAACCGGTAGTAAAGAAATTTGAAACCCACCACTGGATAAAGTGTAAGTTAGAGTAGAAAGAACAATGGAGGAAAATGGGAGAAGCAATTCAGGAAACTATTTCTAAACATCTTCCAACATCCCTAAAGTGGTAGGTGCAAGATCACCTGATGGATAATGGACATAAAATCAAACAGATCAGATGTTACAAATCCAAACAATCTTTAAATAATCAGAGTCATGTTTCACCAAAAGACCCAACCTTCTCAATCTCCATATCCCTAATCACTTGTGCCACAACTGAATTGAGATTGGCCTCCCATTTCCAGTTGTTGTGCTGTGAACAAGAGGAAAAATATCAAGAGGTGATTATGCAGATTCTCATTTTCCATAGCAAGCATAGAAGGCATGTGTGTGCCTGCAGAACTGATCAAGAGATAAGATCTATTAAATTCACAAAGAGTAGCACAGCAGAGTTCCCTTAAAACGCATAAGGATTTCTTTCAGATATAAGCGAGAGATGTGTTTTGTGTGGAGGTGCATCTTTTGTTCCCTGCAGAATTCAGTTTTGAAATCCATATTATATTACTTCCAAGACCTCTCTGCATAATGGCTTAAATTTTGGGCAGATTTGTCACCTGAGAATGCCCAGATTCCACCTAAAATTTAAGGACAGGGGCAATCAACAGTGCCATCTGAGAGAGAAGATTCTAGGTGCTGAGCAGCCTTTGATTAGATTGGACTGGATTTATTTCAAATGCTTTTATGCTGCTTCAATTATATAAATATAAGTAGCAGTGCAAAAATATCAATCATATAATTTCTGGCAGAAGCTTTGCCACTGTGAGTCTGAGTTAATGGAGAGGAATCTGTTTTCTAAATAGATTTAAGAGCTGAGCTTTTACAAAACTAAGAATTCACTTACCATCTGTACAGAACTGAAATCAAATCTGACTGAAATCAAAATAATAGCCGTAGACCCCCTTCTCTTGCCTTTAAGAAATAAAAATCTGGATAGATGATAGATAGATAGATAGATAGATAGATAGATAGATAGATAGATAGATATTATTATTATTATTATTATTTATAAAATTTGTATGCCACCCTATCTCCAAGGACTCAGGGCAGCTCACAACAACAGTCAACCGAACAACTGTTAAAATCAATAAAATATACATAAAATATAAAAAGTATTAAAGAATTTTAAAATATACTACCCCATCAGTCCAGGCTGGGGGACATAAAT
>JANHZT010002171.1:114134-125349 GCA_032468215.1 Stegonotus admiraltiensis | reverse complement strand
TACACTGAGAGCGTATGCACCAAAGACAAATTCCTTGTGTGTCCAATCACACTTGGCCAATAAAGAATTCTATTCTGATTCTATTCTATTCTGATTTAAGTGGCCTGATTTTAGATAGACCATTCCTCTGATCCATTAACACTTTTTCTATGTTTTTATTGAACGTCATTCGACTATTAACGTCACTAATAACTTGCAATAGCAACAGACAGTGAATACATAGTATATCAATCATAACCACAATGCAAATTGAAAATCAGTTGAAAAGGTGTGAAATAAAGAAATAAGCATGATACACTGAGTTTCAAATGGGATCTATTAAAGCATAATCCAGATCAAAATCTACATTGTTTCATCAAAACTGCTGCTTTGCAAAATTATTTCAGAACATCCCTTGCATCTAGTTTACTGAGATTTATTTTGAGGTGTGATTGCACTGAACTTTACCTGTCAAGACATAAATGATCCAGCTATAATTATTTTTAAAAGAAGGTTTTTCTCTTAGGTCAATTTTATTCTTGCCGTTTTCTTTGCTTTTAATAATGGCCGTATATTTTAAAACCATCAGTAATAGTCAACTAAAATGTGAATTCAAGTACTCTCTGGGCTGCAAAGACACTATGTGATGTAGGGTTTCCTGCCTAAGCAGGGGGCTGGACTAGAAGACCTCCAAGGTCCCTTCCAACTCTGTTATTATTCTATTCTAAGTCTAACTAAATATATTTGCACCAATCATTTCATAATAGCTTTTCCTTCCACTGTATTTTCAGCCAAAATGTTCTTTCCTTCCTAAATTCATACATTCTACCCTGCCTGGTTTGCATAGCTATATACACTTGTAACAAGGAAAACAAGAATAAAACCAAAAATGTTATCTCAAGATACTGAAATCTCTGCCTGGACCTTGTTTGTTTGTATAATGTTTGTTTGTATAATGTTTGTTTGTTTGTATAATGTTTGTTTGTATAACAGCCATAGGCTAACTAAACCTGTAGATTTTTGGCCGTTCATCTAGTTCAGGGGTCAGCAACCTGCAGCTCCATATGTGGCTCTTTCACCCCTCTGCTGCGGCTCCCTGTCACTCCAAATATGCATCACAACCGCCAATGTGTGACACCCGCCAGCACACAATTTATTGAGTGTTTCACCCCCCAGTAGGCCAACCATGGATAAATCCAAGAAAAGAAAAGTTTCAGAAGAAAACAGAACGTTTAATTCAACTACATATGCTAGTTTTGTAACCACTCAAGAAATAGTCAGGCACGGGAAGGGTTTTGTGACTCCCGGTGTTTTCTTTTCTGTGAGAAACTGGTCCAAATGGCTCTTTGAGTGTTTAAGGTTGCAGTTCCCTGGTCTAGTTAATGAATCTCCCCTATAAGGAAGAGTCTGCAAGCAAACAATATGAAGAACCAATTATTGTTAAGCCCTTTCTTGTGCATTGTGTTGTAGGAATTAGCCCATAAATGATCTCATATCCCCAAAATGCTGTCACTAGCTATCTGATAAGGGGCCTGGTTTCTTTACCACAACTTAGAATGGAGGTGGACATCCTTGAATAACCACTTTCCACTGTGAGAGTGAGAGGTGACAATGAATCACCTCCATTATATTGCTGATTTATACTTGTGGAAACATGAGCAATAACGAATCTGGGCCCCTCAAACCGAAAACTTTCCAATGCAGTAAAAGGCATGTTTATAAGAACAAACAATTTAAACACCCTTAAGGTTCCTGTGTGCTTTTGTTTGAGGCACCCTGCTGCTGAGACAATCTGGCTCCAGAAATGCGAGCGGTTTCCTATGATTTGACTTCACAATGAAACAAAAGCACAACTTTTTGCTTGGCCTAAATAAAGAGTTGATTGCGCTATGGAGGTTTAGGCTGAGAGGGCCGCTCTTGAAAGAAAGGTTTTATTTTGTTTTTAAGGACTGAAGAAAAAGTTCTCAGCATAGCAGCTCTGACTTGTTACATGGTTGGTCTATGCCTTTATGGTATCTAAGTATTCTCTTGGATGAGACTAAATTATTCTAAATGACTTTGCCCATTGTGATTCCATTGTAACAATCCACCTAGTGCATTGTTCACCTCAGCAACTTTTTTTTTCCTGGGGAAGAGAATTCCAGGAATAGATATATGTGGGATTTCCTGCTTGGGAAATCCATTGAAAAGCTGAAGGCCTTAGGAGTGGAATTGTCCTACCTAATAAATATTCTCACAGAGTAACTTCCAGTCCAGCTATCTTCATGTTTGAATTTGGGAGCGTCCATGGCTAGGTTTTTCTTAATTATAGGAGAATAAACCTTAAGCAAAGCTCTAGTAGCAGCCATTGTGTGAAAGCTGAAGGAAAGAAAACATTATGAGGGCCTGAGATAGCTCAGTTACGTTGAGCATAAAGAGCTTTCCAAGAAAGTGTAAAATCAAACTATCCTGGCAATCTGTTTCGCAGTGCATGTCTCTGATCTTTCAAAAGCCCTGGCACTTGTTTATATTTCAAAAGATGTTGGCAGTAAAGAGAGAACATAAATGTCACCATATAAAAACAAAGGATAAGAAGAGGTTTGTTGGTTCACACCAAATGCTTGTCTGGCCCAGTTATTCTGTTTTCACAATGGCAAGATGTTTTCACAAAGCCACAAGTTTAACTCTGCAGTAGTTCCACAGTTTAACTATTCCACCCGGTGGCTTATCCTGTAGCCAAATTTGGGGAAAAAAGTCATTAAAGCAGTAACAATTTACTACTGGTTATTACTAGCCTTTTTGGCTCAAAAAGTATTCAAGATGACCGATGCTAGTTAAGTTTCACATCAGCTTCCAATCCAACTATAGGTAATGTCTTCAAATGTGTGTTATTGCCCTGAAAACTAAATTATGGGGGAGGACTAAGGGCAGCCAGTAGAGAGTTAAGGCTCCATATCAGGCATATTGTTTGTTTCCCTTTCTGTACAGTGTCCTGAGTGAACAATTTCCCATGAAGCTCACTCCGTTACACTAGGGCAGTGATGGCTAACCTTTTTGCCATCGCGTGCCAAAAGCGGGGTTCATTGGGGGGTCACGGGTGTGGGTGCCCACATCCATAATTCAATGCACCCCACCCTCCCGCACATGCACACGTGACCCCACCACACTTCTCCCTGCTTTTGGCATGCGATGGCATGGTGGGCCTGGTAGGCCTGTTTTTCCCCCTCCCCAGGCTCCAGAGGCTTTCTAGCCTTCCCCATCCCCCCTGGAAGCCTTCCGGAGGCCGGAAACAGCCAGTTTCCCGACTTCCGGTGGGACTGGAAGGCCTGAAAATCAGTTGGGTGGTGCACGCATGTGCGCTGGAACTGAGCTAGGGCAACACTTGCGTGCCCACCAATATGGCTCCGCGTGCCACCTGTGGCACCCATGCGATAGGTTTACCATCATGGCACTAGGGATTCGAACCGCTGAACTGCCGACCTTTTGATTGACAAGCTCAGTGTCTGAGCCACTCAGCCACCACGTCCCTTTTAGTAACAATAAAATTAAATGAATAAAAAATAACATCATCATCATCATTATCATCATCATCATAGATTCAGTAAGCGGACAAAAATGTCAAAGCCAGTCTGAACATCTGGCTGACTATGCGATGAACCATAAAAGCTAAAATCTCACTCCCATGCTGGAAATAGGCTAGCATTCATTTCGGAACCTGGTAGTATGCAAATATGTTGCCTGGAATTTGAAACACAGGGCATCCTTAAAGCAGGCATTTCAAGATCATTGCAACCCTTTGAACATAACAGGCCACAGGCTGTTCCCATTCCATTATAAAATGCTATGCCATGCTAAATGTTCTGCTATTTTAACATTAGCATTAGATCTTCCCATATCAGGTAGCAATTAGTCTTCTGCTTGCAACAATGTTATGTAATTTGCAGGAGAAACCCTTTTGGAGCACTTCATTAGTAACATGGTCAAAATAATGAATCTTTAGGATTTGGCGAAGGGCTTCTCTGTTGGAAGTCGTCAAGGTTTGTTAATACTCACAGGTCTATGTAACAATTTCTTTTTTCCCCCCATACCCTAGTCCCAAATCCTGCCAAGTAGCTTGTGAACAAGGGCAATAGGCATTAATCCCCAATTACTATTGCTTCCCGATACCCATAATTTTGTAGCATTTTTCTTCTGCTCTCAAAGGGTCTCTTTATCCAGATTACAAAGTTAATTCATTCAGAATTAAAATCAAGGAAACAGTCATGATTGTGCTTGAGGTCATGAGAACATCTTCCAGCACTGTTGTTCCATGGATCAGTCTTCTAAAATAAGTGAAAATATAACTGGATATAACTGGAAGGACCTTTTCTTCAAGGGGCTACAGAGCATATGCAAAGCTGTAAAAGAAGGTAGACATAAATTACTTTGAATCATTTGTATTGGTCTCAGTGGACTTCCTTCAAGCCTGTCATTTAATTCAAATTACTGCATAAGCAGGAATGGTGTTTTTGCCTGTACTTCTTTTATTACATGAGCCAAAGGGCAGGGAAAACTCTGTAGTTTTTAAAATGAAAAAAAAAGAAGTAAATATATTTATCTGGCAGAACTAGCAGTTACAATTTACACCAGATGCCAAAAATAAGATGCTTTGAAGGTCTTTGAAAAAGACAAATGATGGGGAAAGGAATAAATGTTCACTTCTTAAGTGAGACATTTAATATTTTGGTGCTCCTGCATAATAAGGTTTTCTGTTTCTTTAAAATGATTCATTTCATTATTGATTGCTAACAAGGGTCCTATCTTGATGTCCAAGTTGATCACCTGACAATTGATTTAAAAAAAATTCTCGTCTTTTCAGATTATAAATTCATTTTATGTGTTTGATCATCTTTAAGTGTTTTCAGAAGTTGGACACTGCCTTGTATGATGTCTTCTGTACATCATGTTTATATCAACTGTAAACAAACCTTTGGCAAATCTGTAAAATTAATGCTTTAAGAACAGCTAAACAAAAATAATCATTGCAACTAGTATTTTAGACAAAACTGAGCTCCAGGCCTGAGCCATATTTGAGTGATGGCAGCTGACAGTCAGATCACTCAAAACCCTTTCTGGATTTGCTTTAAGAAGTGCATATTAATGACTATCACAATAAACAGAGGAATTAAAGGCCTGTGGTGAAAAGGGTTATTTCATTTCACTCATGACACATTTATTTTACTCACTATAGTTGATTCTGTAACACCGTACAGTCTTTGTTTCGGTTTATTATTTTTCAGCATCTTATGCTTACAGCATTAGATAATTACAACGTTAAGGTTTTGTTAGTTTTTAAAATTTGGACCATGAAGAAAAATTAATGTATAATTTAATCTCTGCAGGACTTTGCTATACATTTGGGGAAGGAGCTGAAAATAACTGAAGCTGAAGTAAGCACCTATAAAGTGGGCCAAACAGAGGGACATCTGTAGGAAAGAGTAAAAAAAAATCAAGATGGCCAGGACTCACACATTCCTGCTCTTTTTAAACGTGTATTGTGTGTGCAATGCATATAAGAAAGGGTGTGGGGTTTCCATCATATACTTACAACGATTTCCTGTCATCATTGCCAGGGGAACATTTAGTGAACCCTGCAGTGTATTGTGTTGTTGTTGAATGTCTCATCTAAGCACCTAACAGAAACAGGAATCCTATAAGTAGAGTTCGGATGCATGTGGCAATTATCGCTTTACTAGCTAATGCAGCAACTTTTTTTAACTGCCTACAAAATACACAGCTGAATTCTAATAAGCTAGGCAGTTTATGATTGTTACGTGTTTAATGGTGTACAAGGTTTCCAAATAAATCCTTGAGCATTGGCTCACTTTGATTGAGAAAGTCTTCCAGAGACCACATTTTGATAAAACAAGACAGATGGAGGGGGGGGGGAATGAAGAAGGTATGTTAGATTGAGGTGATAGGGCCTCTTTTGATAAGTTACGATGTGCAATCAGATGCTAAAGAGTGGTCTACAAAGGCATGAAATGAGACTTATGCATGGGTCTATACAACTGCAGAATTCACAATTCCGTAATCATGTTTTAAATATTAATTTCTGGGGGAAGAAGGAACACTTCACTAGGAAGACAAAAAAGAGACAAAAAGTTGTCTTGGTTGACAGTGTTTTTTGGGGGGGAAAGATAGAATTAGGAGTTTAAAATTTTTCTTTTGTTGATTTTACGCAAGGGTGCATTAAAGATTCATTCTTTTCATACTTCCATCCCTCCAGCTTGATGTGATAATCCATTATGGATCTTGTCAACAAATTCAGATGATAATATAGAACACCAGTCTACCCTAGCATTGTGTGATCTCTAGTCTGAGCACCCCTCTGTAGCATTCTGCTGCCTTCCCTACTTTTCCACTCTAGACAGCTGTCAACTGGGTAAATATATATATTGTGAAATGGGTAAAGGTGCATACAAAGTAGACTAACAGAACAGAACAAAATAATAGAGTTGGAAGGGACCTTGGAGGTCTTCTAGTCCAACCCCCTGCTCAAGCAAGAGACCATACAATTTCAGACAAATGGTTGTTCAATCTCTTCTTAAAAACCTCTAGTTTTGGAGTACCTACAACTTCTGGAGGCAAGTCGTTCTACTGATTAATTGTTCTCCCTGTCAGGAAATTTCTACTTAGTTCTAGGTTCCTTCTCTCCTTGATTACTTTCCATCCATTGCTTCTTGTCCTGCCTTTAATTGATTAGATTAGATTAGATTAGATTAGATTAGATTGGATCAGATCAGATCAGATTAGACTAGATTACTGTAAAATGAAGAACTGGCAGATGACAAACGAATCAGATAAACTGCAAGTCACTACAGATGATTTGTTTAGAGACAGTTTGATCAACTCACTTATTTATCTCCCCCAGAATGCTTATTCATGTTTGATTTCTGGGACCAGTCTTTTTTAAAAATGCTTTTTTTATTTTACAATCTACTGTATTTTAAAGAGCACCAAAATGTAGCTGAGAGAATCGCTATTGGAGTTCTACTTCAAGGTTTGTTGAAAACTGTAAATGCTGAAAAATACTATGCAAGCAAAATATTGTATGTTTTTATGGGAAGCGAAAAGTATATCATGGACTTTTCTTGGAAGCAAATAGATATCTGATTCTTATAATGATTTTGAGCCATGCTTTCCTATTAACCTTTTCCTCATTTCCCTGAGAAGTGCCAGCACTCAGATTGCATGATTTTTGAAGGGTTATATCAATAGTTGACTAACAATGCACATTTATATTTTTTTTAAAACAAAAAACAAAAATATAGAAACAAATTGTTTGTTCTGAGATATATTTAGAGGGCATTCTTATTGTTCAGGGTCTTAAGGAACATTTTGGAACAATCATCAGAAGCGTGTCATTTGGGTATTGTTAGCTGAATGCTTTTCTATTGAATTTTCAAGATGTTGTAAAATGAGATTATGTGAGTAGCACCTCTGGACACTTTTTCCCATCATTGTGTTGGTATCAATCGCTGACTTCCACTGTTTCTCATGGTATTAAATAGAAATGTTGTTTCCCACTGCTCTGATTGGATAATTTATAATGCATGACATAACTGATAACCCTTAGGAGGGTAGGCATTGTAGAGTTTGCTAAGAAAGCTGGACAACTGGCTTAAGGGACCTTTTGGCTTGAAAGCCATAGTTTGAGACCGCTGGTTAAAATAAATCTTCCTGTTCAAATGCTATGAAACCTGTCTAAGTGATCTTATTTATGGAGTTTTAATTGGATGGGCAGCAGGAAGTGGGGGGTGGGGGGAGAGAAACTATTTCAGTTTTGGTCATGGGGAAATTGAGTCAAGGATATTCTATCAGCCAACAAGACTTTGGACAGTTTCCAAGTGCCCTTTTGAGAAAGCCAGATCAAAGCTGGATCTCACATTTTCCCAAAGACTACAGATATTTTCCTGTGATAAACTGGAGGTGAAGAAAATGTGGTGCTCAGAAAGTAACAGTGGTTTGAGGAGGCCAGATTTTGATCTGATATATGCACTGAAAACAATAGGTAGCTTTCAGCTCAGTTCTGTGTTATCTAAAATGCCAGAGTCTGGGGGATGTGAAAGTCTCAACGTTGGGTGTTTCTTTCTACTGTCTCTAGGAGGCATGAGACAGGATGAACTTTCTTGTTCTTGACCTAACTCTTACAGTCTGTGTGTGCCTCTGTGAGTGTGTTTGCCTGTGCACAAGAGGGGGATTTGGCAGTTTGCCATTAGTTGTTCATGCACTCATTCCCACTGCTGTTTTTAACTAAGCCTGATTGTGTGACCAAATTAATTTATGTTCTTTATCACTTCATAGACAGGCAGTACATGTTTCAATCACATTTCATTGAACTTACAGGAGGAGAACTGTTGGTCTATGATGGCAAAAAACCCCACAAAGGTGGTAGCATTTGAGGTGCAGCTCGCAAAGCTGATTTATTTATTTTTTTGGTAAAGTTATGCATGATCTGTAGAGAGAATTATACCATTCTCCAAAGTCCAAAGTTTCCAATCTTTGGAAAGTATGACCAAACCTTCCTATCTAGACTTGCTTGGTCATCTTCTCAACCTAATATAGAAGAAGATGTAAAAAAAGTTGTGGAGACTCTAGAAAGAGTGCAGAGAAGAGCAACAAAGATGATTAGGGGACTGGAGGCTAAAACATATGAAGAATGGTTGCAGGAACTGGGTGCATCTAGTTTAATGAAAAGAAGGATTAGGGGAGACATGATAGCAGTGTTCCGATATCTCAGGGGCTGCCATAAAGAAGAGGGAGTCAAGCTATTCTCCAAAACACCTGAGGTAGTACAAGAAGCAATGAGTGGAAACTAATAAAGGAGAGAAGCAACTTAGAACTAAGGAGAAATTCCCTGACAGTTAGAAAACAATTAATCAGTGGAACAACTTGCCTCTAGAAGTTGTGAATGCTCCAACACTGGAAGTTTTTAAGAAGATGTTGAATAACCATTTGTCTGAAGTGGTGTAGGGTTTCCTGCCTAAGCAGGGGGTTGGACTAGAAGACCTCCAAGGTCCCTTCCAACTCTGTTATTCTAATGCCAGAGGGAATATAATTAATCTGGAGAAAAATGGATACAGGCAATTATATAACTGATAGAAGAAAGATAAATATTATTGATCTCGAAACTCAACTCAACTACATAGAAATTAAATAACATTAGATTATTCTCTCACCTTTGTTACCTGTTCCATTTGTACAATAGAAAAGTTTGAATTTTTTTCACTTTATTTGGACAGGGGTGACTACTCATTAGCTACAGAAGCTATATTTTGGGTTCTTGTATGACATGGACTTACAATATCCCCATTGTGCTGGACTTTGAGCTTCCAGACAGGGACTGCAGAGTTGTGTTCATAACATTCACTTCACAACAAGATGTCTTCTTCAAATCTGAGTAGCTATTATGACATGACGTTAGACATACAAGGCTATTCCAAGCCTTGTGTGAAAAATATGCTGGTGACAGATATTTGGCACTTGTAACACCATTACTACATGAACCTGTATTAGTTACCTTTGTATTTCTAGGTCCAATTCAAGGTACTTATCTTTAAAGTCCTTCAGGGCTTGGGACTAGGATGCCAAAGGTACTATCTTCTCCCAGTGGTCCAATTCAATCCCGCAAGTTGGACTCACTACAGGTTCCACCAGACAAGGAATGTTGACTGGTGGATGCTACGAGGCATGCCTTCTCTGCCATAGCCCCTGCCCTCTGGAACATTCTCTCCTCAGGATTGAGGATGACTCTGACCCTGTTGGCCTTTCACAAAGTCTTAAAGATCTGGTTTTTTGTCTAGATCGAGGCCCCAAGAATATGAAGGGTCTTTTTTCTTGTCTAAATTGAGATCTATGGAGATTTTTTCTTGGCTGCCATATATATTTAATTTGCAATTGTTAATTATTATGTTCACATCCTTCCTTGAGATGGGCCACTATAGAAATCAAATAAATAAACAAACAATTATAACATAACATCATGGGTCTGTAAAATGAATAAAGTTGTTCTAGAGATGAGTTTGTTTAGAAACATTAGAAAACTCAGAGTCTATGGGTCAAAGATAAATAAATTTATGCAGTATACTGTTCATGTTGCTGTAGTCTACTGATTTATTCCTCTAGTTATTTAAGAATTAGAGGATATTGATCACCAAGGCTTTAGACTGAACCAAATTGTATACCCACAAATTAATCATCAGAGGTAGATTTGGTTGGTACTTGGATGGGAGGTAACTCTGGATAGACAGGGAAATCAAAAACATCTGGTAGAAGTCAATGATAAACTATACTGTTGTTAAGAAAACTACATGGACATGACCCCTAATGTCACATGAGTCAAGTTCAGTTCAAATGAACTTAGAGTTGGCTTATTGATCATGAAAGCATTTGCATTTCATTGCATTCAAAACTACCATTCTTTGTTTTTTCACGAGGCCAAACTTTACTGACTCTATCATTATAACAAATGATCCATATGACATGAACTAAATAAGGATAGCATTCTAATGTACATTTCTTAGGATAATTTTGATTCTAGCTCCGTTTGGTGTTTCCAAAAACAAAGGGAATAATGGACCATTCCTATACTCATCACTATCGTATCAATGAGAGAAGGAACTCAAATGAAGACCATGTCCATGTAAAAACTATGTAAACCATATATCCATGTAAAAAACAGGGAGACTGAATGAGATGTTCATCCCACCACTAATGGAAATGTGTGAATTGGGATGTGTGGACTCTGGCTAGGGTATACCAAAGGTCTTATATTGCAATTGTATGTTTTTAATGTTAGAGAAAAAATATTTTGGTTTACGCCAAGTGATTTGTGTGGTCTATAAGAATAAATGAATTAATGAGCAAGTCAGCAAGCTTGTCACATGTTTTGAAATTGTTTTTAACAGTGAAGATTTCAGATAAACATTAAATAAACAAATGAGGCTATTTTTCGTTCACTTTTACCTTAAAGGTTGACTATTATCACAAACTGAACTTATCACCAGCTCTATTTGAAGGCCATGGAGTCTACAAGCACAGCATTGGCAACCTTTTGAAAATGTGAATTTTACAAAGTTTAATGTCTGTAGTGATTCCCAGCCATCCAGGTCATGGTTGTCCCAAAGGTGCTTTTTCAAAAGATAACGGGACTTTCTTTGGTTTTCCTTGAAGACATTTCGCTTCTCATCCAAGGAGCTTCTTACGAGCTTCCGAA
>JANHZT010002171.1:85985-106136 GCA_032468215.1 Stegonotus admiraltiensis | reverse complement strand
GAGACTCAGGGCGGCTTACAATGCGTTAAGCAATAGCTTTCATACTTTTGTATATACCTGCTTAGTAGGGCTTTCAGGGGCCCCTAAGCGGTGTTCTTTTTTATACAAAGTCATAATGTGTTCCATCAATTCAATTATTCCTCCACTACATTGGTGGAATATCTATTTGATATTCTCTATTTGAAGGGGATTTTTTTTTGATATTTTCCTTCAGTAACAGCTGCTGGGAGGGCATTGAATCTGACTGAGGAAAAAGCCCTTCTAATTTTGGGATTGTTAGGTGATGAGATATCTAGCTGGTTGGAGAAGATGTGCAGAGTGGCTCAAGAAGGAGTTCTGGGGTTAGCAATCCTCATTTATGATCATGCTTGATGACTATTTGGGAAATTATCTTGCTTATGTATCACCCATCCTTTTCTTACTAGGGCCTGGGAAGCTTTGGGACAGAAAAACTGCAAGTGCTACACATTTAATAAAATTTGCTACCTGTAAGATACATAGAAAACTTGAAACAAATGCTGGATCTAACTCTTCATGGAACGGCAACATTGAGAACCTAGCCATTTCAGTTCAGTGAATAGGAACAAAGTCTTAATTTACTTTCTGGGAGTAACTATTAAGCATTGCAATAGGACGGCTTGAAACCTATGGCTAAAATGTTTTCAGATTGTGTGGTTTAGCAAACATCAGAATTAATGCTGATGCTAAACTAGGGATATTTTTTTTCCTGCAAAAGAAAGGACCAAGAAAAGAAGACCCCTATATTCCTATGATTTACATTTATAAAGTCAGCGCTGTCAAACCCACAAGAGTCCCTAATCAGTTGAATTTGGAGATGGACAAGATACTTGGCTGTTTATTATCATACATTCCTTATTCTCAGCCTCAATGTTTTGATTTCATCTGGATTAGGCTGCTAATTGCATTTCCTTAGTTGTTCATCTTTTGCATTTCCCAAAGGACTTTTACCTGGGATTTGGACTTGCGATGCAATGGCTGTTTTAAGTCTTCTGGCAAATGGGAGGTGGTGAATGCTGCCAATTCAGTTTCATTGAACTGGTTTTCTTCTAATTTCCTCACTTTGAGACTATCAGTGAAGTGCCTTATATGGTCCAAAGCAGAAAGTCCAGTTTTATTAAACTCATCTTCCTTATACCTACAAAAAAGATGTTGAGATGAGATAGAACTCGGGAAAAGTCAATGATCGTATTCATCATATGTTTAAACATATCACTGATTTCAATAAAATTAAATATAGGTCCTAGAACAGACTCACTTCTTGGAACATTCTTTTGTTATATATAGTACACATTTCTCTTTTCTAAGCCTTTGTGCAAATTGACAAATAATAGCAAACATAACGTAGTCATGGGTTCGTGGCTAGCAACACAAGTCAGTGTTTGTATACTCAAGGCTAAGACCCTTTCATGTTAAAAAATGTATTTAACAATTGCAACCCAGATCCTGAAAACTGTGTTTCCAAGAAGTCCCTCCATGAAGACCTTTATACTCTCTCTTTCAGTTAATTTCCCACTGTAACACTGCACATTGTTGACTTGATTCCCTGATTGAGAATCACTGTTTTATATATTGCCATATATTTACAGGCTGCCTTCTGGACAAAGAGCTTGAAAGGCAGGGAATAATAAGAAAAGAATGTGTGCATTGTGGGTTCCTTGGTGCTCTCTTGGTTGTTTTCTTGCAGACGTTTCATTACCAAACTAGGTAACATTATCAGAGCACCAAGGAACCCACAGTTCAATCCTGAGCTAATATTCTCTTTTTTTGGTACATATCCAGATATTTTCTGGGTACTTCTGGGTCTCACCTACCCCCCATTCTGCTGCTGCCATGTTTGACTCTATCATCGAGATAAGTACCTACCTCTCAGGAGAGGATTTGCAATTTATTTCCAATGCATTTGCTTCTTCAAAATCACCCTCTGTGGGCTCTTCACATATGCTGCTTGTTGCAAGTTCTTTAACTGACTTCCCTGTTATTTCACTTTCTTCATCTTCCTCATCCAACATTACTTCATCTTCTGCTTCTTCGTCTTCCAACAGGTTTGAATTCTGGCTTACTGCTGGGGTCTTTTCATCCTTAAAGTGACTTCCATTCATTCTTTTAAAAAGTAAGAATGAACAGTCAACACAAAATGAACTGTAGAGAGTTTTAGATATAAATTCTTTTGCAGAAGTAATAAGTCTGCTATAATTAAAATCTACACTATTCAACCTCATTCATTAAGGTGTCAGCATTTCTTTGAAATTTAATTCATACCTGAACAGAATTCACAATTGTGAAATTAACACTGAGGAAAATTAGATTAGATTTAGATTCAATTTGATTGATAGACTGTTTTTTTTAGATTACTATATTCTTCAAATAAGAATTTATATCCTATTCAGCACTAGCTTAAGGGAGAAATTATTCATTTCATATCTTCTCTGATACAGCATTGTTTCCCACAGAAAAATGCTTAACACAATTTATGCAGACTGCTGAACAACAGTACTGTCAAAAGAGGATAATTACATTCTAGTTGTTGAGTCATGAAATAACCGTGAATTATGGGTGCTCTGATGTCTTCAAGGAAGGGAAGACATTTCTGTGGAGTGAAGGGCTGGAATTAAATTAGTGAGATTTTGGATGGAGACACCCTTGTTTTCAACTGCAATATCTCCATTTTAGGTCTTCTATTTGCTTTCTATCTGACATAGCAGGAACAATCTTGACAATCGTAGAGGGCCACAAAAAATGAATTGCTTTAGAAGAATAGTATGTGATTTTTCCACTAATAGCAGTATTATATATTATATTACAATTATAACATCATTTATATTTGTATGAAGGACTTCTCACTTAAAACCTTGCCATACAGAAATTAGCAATGTCCATTGTGTTAAGGCAGTGAAGTACATTTAAATATTTTGACATTAAAATGGAATTAATAATCTTAAACACATTATATTCCAAAATGGATTGGAGAAACAACCACATGAATTGTTGACTTTGTTTAATATTACACCGTAAGAATTTAATTATTCGGTTGTATGAATCATTCTCTGTCGTTTTCCTCAGAGATAAGTTCTGATTAGCCTTACTTCATTTAAACTTAAATATGTAAATAAACAGTCAAGCCAGAGTCTACAGGCCTACCCAACCTATTCCCTAGAACCAAATTCTTCTTTTGAAATGTAAAAAGAATGTTATTTCTCCTGTGACTATGTTCGGTTTTCCCTATAACTGGTCTATTTCGCAAAAGAGAATGAAATCACATAAGAAGTTATCTCATCATTGTTAAAATCATGTAGCCCTGCCCACAATTAAGTTTAGAAACTTAGAAAGTTTGTATCTTCGTGGCTATTCCTTAATTTATAGCATAAAAGAAAAATAATCAGTCAGAAATTAACCCATAGCCAGTAATAATAGAAGAGCTACAAAGCATATAGAAATCACGATGGAAAGATCAGCAATAACTGGTCACTTTATAGTAGAGAATATTCTTGGCATGTTTTGTCAAAGTGCCCTGCTTAGTATGTTTTGGGTAATCAAAAGAATTATGAGTCATAAATTAGGGATTGCCAGACGGGAAATTTCAACAGTTGGAGAATATTTGTTGTGAAAAGTACTTGGATTTAAATCAAACTAATGAAAACCATATGATTAAAAAAAAGCCACATTTACTAATTACATTTTATATTCCCTAATTCCCCAAGAATGAATATCTTTTAAATATAATGTAAAAATGATACATTTTAAAAGAAAACAGTGAAAGATGCACTGTTTTCTTCTTGTAGAATCTTCCTACATAAGGGTATCTTGAAACCAGATGTGAAACATACTAAAACATGGCCATGATGCGAGAACAAAATTTCAATATGCATGTAATGTACAAAGACTTGTCTTCGTTAATGTAGGCCTAATAGTTTTGATCCCAGCATTAAAATAAGCAAGAAACATGAAAAGGGAATCATGGTATGCAGTAGCTACTTTTGTAGTGAAAACTACACTGACATAGTCACACTAATTTATTAAAGATAAACATTTTTTATAGACATTTAACCAGTTACATCAAAAATTTTGGTAGACAAAGGTCACACTTGATCTCTGAATGATTTGCTGTGGGTTACTTTAAAAAAAATAAACAGGGCCAGAGTAAAGATAGGCCTGAGGCCAAGACAAAACTGAACTATGAAATATGATACAAACCAAGCAGAGTTAATCAAACATAGTTTAACTCCTCCTTCTGTCCCTTTAAAATTTACAAATTTCACAGAATTTCTAAAAATCTCCAAAAGCTGTTTGGGAAGTCAAGACCATGTCCTTATGATCTCAGTTACACATCAGTGAATGCATATCTGTTTGAAAGACTACAATTTGATTTAATACTCTGCTTGCATTGTGATCATGTTGTTACAAATCTGAAAGTAAGAATGGTGAAAAGTTTCCTATATTATTATTATTATTATTATTATTATTATTATTATTATTATTATACTGAGGTGAGAAATTAATATGAGTATTTAAGCATGCATGAAAGAACTGAGGTATATATTTTCATTTGTGTGAAATAATTGTTTATTAGTGACTGGAGGCTTTTAAGAAGAGACTGGACAGTCATTTGTCTGAAATGTTATAGGGTCTCCTGTTTCAACAGGGAGTTGGATTAGAAGACCACCTTCCAATCCTGTTATTTTGTATTATTTTCAGAACATAAGGCAACCACCAAAAGTTCAGCTTGATAATCATACTTCAGGAAGCTGTTTTAATATTCTGCTTTTTTAAGAAATCAAGCACCTTATTAAAGATATATTGTCTTCTTCAGCAATGTTTCTAGAGCTACTGAGGTAGGTATTGTAAGGAATGATGGCTGTGAACAGAGTCTGCTATATCAAGGAGGAGAAAAATCTCCAATCTTTGTAAGATAACTATTTCAGCCTATCATTTCATAAAATCTGCAGTTGAAATTTTATGGGGCAAGACTATGTTGTCCACATTAGGTGTTACAAATATCTCCCTACTTTTCAGATGATCCAAAACAATTTCTAATTCTTGGATCAGATGTGCAAAACTAAGTGAAAACTGAAAATGTGATGCAAATTTTAGAAAGACTAAACAACATGCATAGAAGCCCGTTCAATAGCCAAATATTGTGAAGACATTGTTGATTTTAACCCCAATTCTCAATTTTTTTTGGGGGGGGGGACTGTAAACCTCTCTCATATTAAGCTAATTTGAAAATTAATTTGAAAATTAAACAGTTCAAAGTTGTTGATATATTTCGATACTCCTTGTCAGAATTCCAGATTTTGATTTGGAATTTATCAGTTTTGGTTATGTTAATGTCATTACATTTTACTCTGATAACCATCAAGCAGATCCAAACTTACATCCAAGTTGGGAATGTCACATCAGAACATATTGCTTTGACTACGTAGAAAACACAACAAAAGAACAAAAAGCTTAAATTAATTTGTTCTACATGTTTCAAACTATAAAAGAAAGGTTGATGAAATGTTTTGAATAACACAAAGTTTTGAGAGTTCAAGTTTATAATGGAAGAACAATAACGTATAGTTTATATTAATAGGCACATTTTATTTATAAAGTTTGTGTAATCAGCCCAATGAAACTATGTCTAGTATTCCAGCATCTTTAAAGTAAAACTTAGTTTTTCCCAATCATTAAAAAAAAAAATGAGCTGGAAAAAACAGTCAGAAAAAGTCTGCCATTGATTGAGTCCAGCAATAGTAAAAGGACACCTTACCTTTCCTCTGAATTATTGTGACTGCTATTCCCAATAAAATTCCGAATTTCTGTAAAGTATGAGTCTTCTTTATCATCTAAGATAGCCCCTGTGCTTTCAAGTTCAGAGTGAGGTGAAGATGTAGCAGTACCTTTTTTAAAAAAGGCAAATATATAGATTGATAGATAGATAAAATACATGTTTGAGGAGGAAGAAGATGCATAATTTTTGTAAGCTTGAATGACAGGCTAAAGGTTGTACTTCAAAAGTTACCAGGCCCAGGGCCAGTCCTGGGTCATGTCTGGAAGTTTTATGGGTTGACATGCATGTTTTGTTTCTTAATCTTACAAAAAACCCAACAAGCACCCAACATGCAGGGGGAGGGGGGAATATTTACACACTTTGGAAGAATTCTGGAATCCACAAAATGGATGTTAACATCTCTAACATAAATATAATAGTCCTTGTTTGACTGTCAAATCATCTTAGGGACAGCTTACATACTAACAGCATAATACCCACCTTTCCCTGAAGTTTTTAGACATCACTAAGGATCTACTTATAACTGTGAATATTTGATACTGGTACATGTATCTGATATTTGTGTGTTCAAATTCCTTTCTCTATAAAAAGTCTATTTAATAATACACAAATTACTTGACTGTGTTGGTGACGTCTACATAATAGTAC
Source organism: Stegonotus admiraltiensis (assembly GCA_032468215.1). Lineage (NCBI taxonomy): Eukaryota > Metazoa > Chordata > Lepidosauria > Squamata > Colubridae > Stegonotus > Stegonotus admiraltiensis. The sequence continues at coordinate 99,697 of JANHZT010002171.1, read as the reverse complement.
TTATTTTTGCATATAGCAATCTACATAGTTGGTAGTTTAAAAAAAAAATTATCAGACTATTTGTTCTTACTAGGAGGAAACTCTAGGCTAGGTTTTGGGGCTGTACCCAAAGCTTTTGGGTGCCATGTACAACTCCAATCTCACGGTTTACTCTCTTTTTTTGGTTTATTTATTAAATTTATATGACACCAATATCACTGTCAAGCAATATAAAAACATAACATAAAACAATAAGAACAGTAAAACATTAAAATATTCAATATTAAGTATTAAAACAATTACATTAAAATCAACCAAGAACTAGATACAATGGAACCAATATGTAAACATGATGGAGGCATACTTTTCCTAATCTACTAGCCTTGTTTTAACTTTAGGGTGAAAAACTAAAGACTGAACATTTTTATCTTAACTACATAACAGTGTGAGGGTGGAATTCTTTTTCTAGCATTTTTTAAAAAACTGCAAATTATTGCAGTTATATGGAATGAGAGGATCCAATATAATTAAAATGCTACTGGTAAGTTCTTTGTAATCATGAACTCCAGTAAGTCGTTTGGTATTAAAAGGGAAGGTAGTTACATACCAGACATGTTGCCATTTTCATGTTTTTTGAGATGTCTGTCTAAGTTGGTTTGTTGGCCAAAGCACCTATCACATAAATGACATTTAAAGGGCTTCTCCTTGTTGTGGATATTCCGGACATGCCTCTGCAGATTAGATGATATGCTGAAAGACCTGTCACAGTATTTGCATCTGAAAACAAATATCAAATATGGAAGGATATATAACTAATCCAGCAATACTCTACTGATATAAAAATAGAAGTTTTCAAAAAAAAACGTTATTTCCAGTTACCAGCAGTGTTCAATTCCTTGACCCTGTAATTCATCATTTTGCTTTATTCTAATAAGTCTGGATGCAGTGACAGCACCTGAACACCAAATGGTTTGAATATTTTATCCTGCTGGAACCTACTCTCATCGGAAAGGGCAATGCTGGATGAATGTACTCCTTCTTTTCCTTCATACCAATGCAAGTAACAGCCTCGATGGATCCTATGCAAGCATTTTGTTTCTCAAGTGGCCAGCCAGATGTCCCTGTAGTGCTCACATCCAGAAGATGCCTGACCCATAGCAAAGGCAACTGAGTCTTCAAAACTAATGGACCTCGAAGGATCTATTTGCTATGAATTTATTCAATCTTTTTTTTAAAGCCATCCATTCAAGATGGCTGTTATGATGTATTCCATAGGTTAATTTTGTGTGAGCAGTTTTTGTTTGTTTGTTTGTTTGTTGTTGTACAGAAAATGCTTTATTGGATGACACAAAACTAAGTTTTGAAAGAGAGAGAAAAGTCCATTTTTTCATCCATTTTTGAGCTTGTTTGGAGGTTCTAGCAGGGGAGCGCAGCTATCATATACCCTTGACCAAAGATCGGAACACTCCTTCTATCTGGGATGGTCGTCCTCTTCCACCGAGCGCGCAGCTTTGGGAGGTACGCACATGGAGCAGTGAGGGAGGAACGGGACACCCGCCTAGGCAGCCAGATCAGCTGAATCAACCCTGGCGATCAATGGGGTGACAGATGTCGCAGCCAGATCGCCCTCACATCATTTTTTCATCCATTTTTCACACCCTCCATTTTTGATATTCTGCTGTTCCCAAATAGGTCTGTAATCCACTTGTGGGATATTATATCCAGACCAGAGCCCACATCTCATGAAGCATTGCTGGAAATATTTCCAATAACTTTAGGCAAATAATGTCTCTCCAACTTCCCTTTTTTAAAAACATTTACACGTATATAGAAAGTTCATAAAAATGTTTTTCAGTTTAACATAAATGAAGTAACACAGTGTTTTAGCGTCACAAATGTATAATTTATGAAATAATATGTTTCCTTTGTATATGTTAAAAAGCATGGTACCAACGTTTTGAATGTACAAAGAAACATGAGATTTTCATTTCAAGTCATTGTCAATATGATAAAGCTAAACAGTTGGAAAAGAAAATTTGAAACTTCTAAGATTAAGGAGGCATGGCACTCTTTTCCCCATTCAATGTTATACTGTGTGAAAAAAATCTCCCTTGAAAATATAGCTTTTTTCAATGGCTAATCCTGAAGGAAATACTGTTATCTCCCCAAATGTAGAAATAAACAATCCAAATCTTAATCTTTCCAAAATGAGAAGTTTAGTCTATCTCTTGGGTACTAAAGGCATCAATTTTCATATTCTGCAGTGATTTGAAATCCCCAAAGCCTTTACTGCATTGCTCTTTAAGCCATTACTAAGACATACTATAACTATTCCAAATTGTTTAGCTGGCACCTGGCCCACAGACTACATCAACATCATCCTCTCCCTTCTCCAATTGTCTATTTTTCCTGTACTTCAAAACATCTCTGCTACTTTGTGCATTAAGTCAATTATTGAGGGAAGAAATTATGCATTACATGGCTAATTGTTTCTGGCTGTTAGGCAGTAGATGAGCATAACAGATTTTAAGACGTTATTTAAAACATGAATTAAATTACATGAAAGACGACTTCTCAAATAAATTCAGGACTACTTTTTCTTCTTTCTTTGTAAGGCAAAACGTATAACAATATATTTTGTTCGTTTAGAACTGGGGATGAGTTCCTTCCCAGTGATTTCACGAAATAGAATCTCAGTACAATTAACTTCCCCCCCCATTTCAATAAATGAATAGTATCCATATGTCTTATTTTCATGAGGTCTCCTGATTAAGCTCCACAGAGATTGATAGAATTTACCAAGAGAGAATTAGTTTAAAAGATAAAGACATGATGCTAAACAATAAACAATAGGACCATTTTGGAAAGCTTGCTTGCTTTCCTGCTGTTTGATAAGATTTGCTAATATTCCATAAAATTTTGTTGAAGTACCCTGGAATAGATTAATTACAATCTATTGTCAATTATATTTAATGGAGCACATTCCAAAACTTTGATTAACTTGTATTAGGTAATGAGTTTTGGTGGTCAAAGGCTGAAGAAGCAACTCTAATATCAAATACTGACAATAATCTTTCTCAAATAAGACACACAGGGTTATTTCTGTCCCCACACCTGCCAAATCTACACCAATTCATTTATCTTGTACCTGTATGGCTGTTCTCCAGTGTGTGTCCTCAGATGCCGAGTTAGATTTGCAGATCTTGGAAAAATCTTGCCACAGTATCTATTATTGGAAAGTAATTAATAATAATTTATTTTAAGTTATGTAAAGAAATTGCTGGTTTAGATATCATTTCAAACAAATCTTGAACAGAAAAATTTCTAGGATATTTTAAAATTTCTGAAAACAGGCATGATAAATAAATTACATTAAAAAATTTACAGAATGAAGTAGCAATTTACCAAGGTATCTATACACAAAATCTGATAAATAAATTTGCAATTTAATATTCACTTTATTAAAATAATCTAGATAACGGACTGGAAATATATTTTTAAGGGGCTCAGAATTTAGATTGATGGAAACTTATCTTAAATTATTTGTTATATCCGGCATACTATAACTGAAATTTCACTACGTTATTGAGACCAAGTCTTTTAAGGTTCTCTGAAGATAGCCTGTGAAAGAAGCTGACATATTTAGGAATCTGATATGCCAAATATTAAACACATATGCTTACATTCTGATAAAGAGCTGAGATACAAGCAACAGATTTTTTAAAGTAAAAATAATAGAAGTAGAACTTTCTAATAGCAGTAGCATATTGTTTTAGAAAAACCTCTTCCAGAAAATATTTATGAAAGTGAAATACTAAAGACAAATGAATTTTACTTTTTAACCAGGCAAAGCTAATCTGGGTAATGTCATATTTCCAAATCCGTTGTCTTTTTTATGAATATGAAGAAATGGATGCTACAAAAAATGGGTATGAATTGTGAATTAGCATACTTTCTGGGGTAATAAACATTTAAATAATGACAGGCACTGTCATTATTTAAATTCCGCCTTCTACTTGCGGCCAATAAGCTAGTCTTTATCTTTATTGCACAATTTGTATGTTGGGATACAATTGTTATGTGTCATCCCTTCTAAGCTATAGATTTGGTCTTCTTGGTCTGAGTCCCATAATCATCACAATGAAAGTATGTCTGTGAGTTTATGCTAGGCAAACTAGTTAAGTATTGGGGGATTAATCAGCAAGATCTTGGATGATTTCATCCTGATTTCTTGACACTTTTTTCTAGATTTTTTATTAAAAATCATATAGAAGGAAACAAAATAACAACACAGTCTATGGTGTCTATTTCCTTTTCCATAACATTTTTCATGCCAGAAAAGAAGCATATGCTGTATACATTCACAGATAAGCTGAGAATTTTAGGTAACAAAATATACTCCCAAAACTGACTTTGTCTTATCCACAAATGAGCTTATCATTATCATTACCTTTGTTAAAATACCTGTAAATAGCTCTTGAATTGAAACACCATTAAAAGTGGCACACCCTGAGATAAGCCAATTGTGGGAAAATAAAACATGAAAAGTTGATGATTAGTTTATCTGGGGTTGTTGCCTTTTTTAATGAAATTTTCATTAAAAATTTGAGGGTAAACTTATCTGAGGAAGGGAATGAATATATGTGGTAGTAAATTTATGATAAAATCCTTGCTTAATTTATATGATGTTAACTATTATTGCAAAATAGAAGAGATCAACATTTGGCAAAGGCTGACTAGGAAAGATAAATAACGAAGTACAAAATTAGGATACAACAGTGAATTCATGAACGTTGCAGATGAATTTGCCATAATCTCTCAAGTATAAGAATGGCAGTCATATTTCTGGTAACTTAATGACTGTCTTTATACTTATTTCAGTGGAATCAGAAGTGTAATGTTCTTTTTATTGCTTACCACAGCAATAACCTTAATCCAGTTGCCAGCTGTTTAATTATATTTCATTTATAAATACATGATTCTCATCAAGAAATATTTCTGTTAACTTCACTTTCCTTATTCCACACAAACTAAGAGCCATAAGGTTAAATAGGCCAAATTCAATGCTGGCTGAGTCACGGTGTATGAGATGAGAAGCCATATACATTTTACAAATAAATGCATTTCACAAGGCCACATTATAAATGCGAGTCCTTTTACACATGTAAAATCTCTCTCACTCTCTGTAACAGTGGCACATCTCTGAAAAAAAGTACACATGTACTATTCATTGTTCTTTCTTTTAAAATGGTACCTTGAATGGTTATATACAGATGTTTCCATATATTTAAAAAATGTCCAAACACTTAAAATTGTTCCAGACAGGGTGAGTGGAAACTTTGTAACTTGTCAAGAGCATTACTGGATTATTCACTCCTTAAATTCTGACCAATTTTGAAATTCAAATTTGCACTATAATGAGCTGTGAAACTCATGAAATTTAGAGGTCAAGAAAAAAGCTCCTTTTTAAGTTAGCAAATGGTTTTCCACTTAGGGCCTAAGAGACTGCAGATATCTGTATGCTTGATCCAACTCTGAGACAAAACTTCCATTGATTTCTTTTAGGAAGATGTTGATTTGAGCTAAAAGATTTGCAGTGAGAACTTCATTTTTTTTCTTACATCTCCTAATCATTCACAGATCTTATGAACTTTGCCTTCTTGCATTATCAAAGGGGAAAAAAAACCAAGAGGAAAACAGTCTTGCAATTCATGATCAGGGGAAAAAAATGATGAGGGAAAAGATCAACATTAATATAAAGGTGACGAGGAAATTTTGGAACACACTTGTGTATGAAATGTTTTGGCCTCATTTATCAAGCTCGCAGTAATGTAGGACAAAATTCCTCCTGTAATTGCAAACAAACACAAAATCAAGCCCTGTGCCCATATCTTGCTGAAGAAAGAACCTTTTAAAATGCCAGTGACCCACCATCATCCCTATTAATCATCTGGTTTTGAATAGTTTCTAAAGTAAACTGCTGCTTGCAAGGGAAAGGAGACATTAGGGGAGAAAATGTTGAGGTAATTAGGAGGCAGAAATTACCTGCAGGTATACCGTTCCTTCCCCTTACGAAGAAGATTCTCAGGCAAGGTGTTGGGAGGGGCTCTGAAGTTGAACATGGAAGGAACAGACTGAATGAGGTCACCTGCATCTGGTTTCAAGCTGCTGAAGTTTTCCAGCTTTTCGGCCATGTTTTCTATGGCAGACATCTGTAAAATGGGAAAGATAAGATGAGTGCAAATTCTTAGACATCCAGTATAATATAGGAAAGTTAAAGATTACAGGTAGTCTTCGACTTAAAACAATTCGCTTAGTGACCATTTGAAGTTACAACAGCTCTGAAAAAAGTGACTCATGACTGGTCTTCGCACTTCAGACCTTCGTGGCATCCTCACAGTCATGTGAGGAAAATTCAGGCAGTTGCCAATTAGCATTGCAGAGTCATAAGATCACCATTTTAGATCTTCCTTCCAACGAACAAATCAACGGGAGAAATCTGGATTCATTTAATAACTGCATGATTCACTTCATGCAACCTACGGTTAGAATGCAGTACTGTAGGCTAACTCACTGCTCAATCTAGGAGTTCGATTTTCAATGGCTCAAGGTTGACTCCGTCTTCTATCTTTCAGAGGTGGGTAAAATGAGAACCCAGATTGTTGGGGGGTAATATGCTGACTCTGTAAACCACTTAGAGAGGACTGTAAAGCACCTTGAAGCAGTATATAAGTCTAGGTGCTATTGCTGTTGCTATTAACAACTGAAGCAATTTATTTAGCAATCATGGCAAAAAAAATAATAAAATCAGGTGTGACTCCCTTAACAAAGCATCTTGCTTAGAAATGTGAACTGTGGTCCCAATTATGGTTATAAGTTGAGGACTACCTGTACTCCAAAGGCTTCATTTTTTAGAATAGCATATCATATTACTTAGATCTCTTGAAAATTAGCAACTGGGTTTTCATGTCAGAAGAAAGTTAAGATTTCCATTTTAATGACAAGTAATCTTATATTTCTTTCGTGCATGTTTCTTTACTATAATACCGATACAGGGAGTACTAGATCTAATCCAACTAAATGGACCAGAAAAAGTTTCCTTAAATGAAATGAATAAATGCAGTGCAACTTATTTCTTAGTAAACCTGGACTGTATATCCCTAAAATGAAAAACTGCAGAGGAGACCCAAACTGACCAATAATAAAGAAGAAGGGAATACCAAGTGCTACCAGATGTGATAATCCCTAATGGAATGTTAAAAGGCACAATTATGCCCCACAGCATAATGTGATAAAAAATACATCACACTGCTGGAAACAATTCTACATAAAGTAGCATTCCATTAAGTCAAGAATTAATGCATATCATGATTCAACTTCACAATTCATGTTAAATAGTCATAACATTTTCTTATGTATTTTTTTAATCACTACCGTTCACCAAAACATTATCTAACTGCAGTGAAGCTGTAAAATCACACCCTTTGCTCTAAAGAATTGTTGAATTGGCCTCAGAGAAGGCCTATGTTCACAAAACCATGGGTGGCAATGAGAAAATAAAGATAGCTGCTTGCAAATCTGATTTGCTTTTCTCTTATACTGCATTCACAAAAGCTCCAACCTTACTTAGCATTGAGATAAAGTTACATGGAAAAAAGGTTATCTCGCTTCTATGTTCAAAATAAGATACAAAGCGATTTGGATAATTTGGATGGTGCTGTTGTTTCCCACTGAGTTGCTTTGTTGAATGACTATTCATATTTGCTAGCACTAATATTTTTCCCTTTTTTGCCCGTAGTCTATCTTCTCATTTCATGCTCAGATTTCCAACACCTAGTACAAATTGCATTGTACAGAGTACAACTGCCAATTTACCAAATGTCTTTCATCAAACATCATGCAAAAGGAGAAAAAAAATCTCAGAGGAAAGTCTAGATACATTTACTTGTCAGGAGACAAATGGGAAAGCAGAGGAAAGCAGTGAGGGCTCAAAACTCTGTGGTTTGATTCATAATCACTCAGCTGCTAAAACATTCTCCAGAGGTGGAAGTGGACGAAGCATTTGTCAATATGAAGCGTTTTGACGGGTACCGATCATAGGGCCAATGATGATGGTAGGTCAGGATAGAAGGTAATGCCATCCTAATAGAGCATGCTCATTCTTGGCCCACAGAGTTTTGCATTATCATAGCATTTTTCACCCATTCCTATTTTTCCTTCCAGAATCAATTGCAGTTATGTTTCCCACTGCATTTAAACCCTTCTAATTGTTAGTGAGATAACAATTTGTTCCAATGACTTACAAACTAATCCTTGACTTACAACCATTTGTGTAGTGACCATTTGAAGTTACAACAGCACTGAAAAAGTTACTTATAACCAATCTTTGCAGTTATAACTTTGCAGCATCCCCATGGTCACAAGATCAAAATTCAGGTGTTTGGAAACCAGCGTGTATTTCTAATGATTAAAGCACTGGAGGTCATGTAATACCCATTTGTGACTTCCCAGTTTGCTTCCAAGCAAAATCAGTGTGTGAAGCCAAATTCATTTATTGATCGTGTGATTCATTGAACAACTGGGGCAAGAACTGTGGTCACAAAATCAGCTTAGCAATAGAAATTCTGATCTCAATTATAATTGTATAAATAAGTATAATTAAGTATAATCAAGTGTAATTGTAAGAGGAGGAATACCTGTATGTTTAGGCCTAGGCAGATATTCTTTCTTCCTACAGATTCCAGTAACAATAATTTAACTCATTCTCTTCCTGTAATGGTTTAATTCATCCATTATTATAGTGGATTTATGAAGTTATAAACTTGGTTCTGATCTATCCAACGGCATGTATGCCATTTTTCGTTAACACAAGTTAGTGCAGATTTAATTATTTCTCCACTTCCATGGGTCAACAGAAACTTAACTTGCAGTGACTGCTCTGATCCTAACATCCCTTTACTCAGCTTCTATAATAATATAATATTATAGCCATACCTAACTCTCCCATTTTTGTTTCTTTATGAATTTCAATACTGATCTGTTGCATTATTTGAGATCCACAAAGCAATTCACGTGGAAAGTAAAAAAAAAAAAAGCAAACACGCAACTCAAAATAAAACAGCCCGCTAAGTTAAAATATAATAATATCTAACAAACAATCCAGCCGGTTATAGCAGCCATCCTAATAGCAGTCCAGCAATCTGGGCATAGAAAAGATGTTATAAAAAGTGGAGGCCTCCATTGGTGGTGGAAAAGAAAAAATGAAGGTGTGTCTTGCTGCATTATAGAAGGTAGTATTAGTGGCACAATGGAGAGAGCTAACATTCTCTTCCAAGTTCTCATCTTTTACTTCTATAGGAAGAATATGAAATAGATGTACTTTATAAATCTAAGGGCAGAGGGAGATACCCGTAGTAAGTGGCATTCTTTAAGGTTCATATGAAGTTTATATGTAGTGGTTTAACCATGGTAATTTTATGAAATTTTATTATATGGTTCTGAAATGTCTGATATGATGTCAGAAATAATGGCAGTGAAACAGGAAACTAAGATAGAAACATACAACCTCAGGCTGCCTGTTCAACATTTCATCGACATGAATAAAACAAATTAGCTTTCTGCCTTAGTTGTGGAGAATCACCTCGCATCAGGATGCCAGAGTAAGGAGTAGTATATTTGACGTTCAATAAGAAAACAAAAGTTAGTATGGGGTTCTATTTTTAGTAGAAACCCCATATTACTCCTAATTTTCCCATTTCTTTAAGTAGCTCCATGACAATGAGATATTTACTGTTGAATAAATCCACCTTGGAATAAGATAAAAATGGATGAAAGGACTGAAAGGAACATAGAAAGATGCTAATATGGAGCTGCTGGATCACTAATCTAGTGACATCCATCTTATCAATATCAATTGATTCCAGGATAACAAGCAAGGATTTTCCTATCTCTATCTATAGAGTTGAACTTGATTGTTTCTCTCCCTTCCCTACTGCCCAGCTGAGAGCCTTTGTACCAATTTGTATTCTCTTGTGTTATTGCTGAGAATCACTAGAGCAGGATGAAAGCTATCTGGGCAGCCTTTCTTTAATCTCCTCTAGACTTGGTAGAGTAGCTCTTTGCCTCACTTCAGGTCAAAGGTCATAGTTTCCCCATTGGAACAGATGTTCTCAGACAAAGAAAATCAAAGGAAGGCTGTTGAGGCAGAACTCAAGTATAGAGGGCATATCAGCAATTGAAGGGAAGGAAACCTTACAAGATTGTCATCACTATAACAATGACAGCTCACAAAAACTCAGAACTGTTCAGAATGGGAATATCTCTATCCTTAGTTTCTAAAAACAGAAGTGCAGGCAGCTGAGCACTCCTTAAGAGATATTTATTTTGACCAGGATTTCTGCTCGGCATTTATCTAGCATTTGTTCACTGGTTAACGTACTTTATCTTCGTTATTTCATCTAAGTACCAATTTAGTAGTGTCTGTCAGCTATCAATGTTCCACATAACCAATGGCAGTAATAGCTTTGCTATGTTTAAAGCGTACATAGTTAAGTCTTGAATTTGAGTCCGATTATAAATGTTGCTTCAGTGTGAAAAAAAAGATTATGGCACTTCATTTTCATTTTGAAAGAGTTTAGGCTATTGGAGCAGAGAATAGAATAAACAGAATCTTTATTATGGTCGCTGACTAGAATTCTAGAAATAAACAAATAAACAAACAAACAGTTTTTATTTCAAATAAAATAAGACAACAAAAAATTGCAGGTAGGATACTGGTTGATCAGACCATGTCAAGTTTTACAGAGGGTGTTACAAAATTTAGCCACTTCAAGAAAGCAAGAAGTTTTATCTGATAAAAGTAACCATACATGGAATAAATCGGAATTGGTTGGGTATTTCATCAGATAGATGAAGCAAGATTCCAGTTCCTTGTCACAGATAAAGAATGATAGGATATGAGTGATTGATTCAACAGAACGTTTTCCAAAAGCCACTGTCTTGACTTATAATAATTTGTTTTACAATTTGCAATCAAGAAAAGGTGATAGGTAGACATTTAAATGTGCTAATGTTTGGACTCTTTAAAGCTTAGGGACAGATATTTAAATAGAACATAGATGTAATTTTTAGCTGGGCAGGATTGGTGTGCCCCTTAGTCAATGAGTCCTAATCTGCAAGAAATAGTAATCATGTAAGATGATGATTTATTTGATATTTATTCATTATACAACACATTAAATTGTAAATCAGACCTCTAGTACTTGCAGTAGAATTCCCCCCCCCCCTTATCTCATCTCATCTCATCTCACCTCATCTCATCTCATCTCATGGAAAGATTATTGTCCATCCACTGATTAATGGTAGCTCTTTAGGAATTTTAGCAAGAATTCTTTCCTGTTCAACTCTTTGTTCTCTTATTCTTGGAATGTGAATTTATATATTTAGAAGATGTGTAATTGGAACTTTTTAGTTTGGAAAAGTACCTAACAGAGATGTATAAATCTTTCGATACTGTGGTGACATTTCAGGTTTCAGATATTCTCTGTATCACCTTTGAAACATTTTTCAAAGGCCATGCAGAAAAAAAAAACAGAAAGAAAGAAAACTGCTTTTCTTCACTTTTAAACCAGCGTTGTTGTTGTTGTTGTTTTAAAAAAATATCCAATAATATATCTCTGGGGATCGACAACAACCGTGGTACTTTGACAAAATGCGGAAAATCATGTCTATAAATAGATATATAGACTGAGAAGTTAGAACAAACTTTCATATTTAGTAATAGTCTACCTACAATTATCATGACATGGGAACAAGCTACAAGCTGCATTTCCTAAGCAGCAACTGCAAAGCCACTGTTGCATTTCTACCAAAAAATAATCTAAATAAATCTCTATTGTTTCAATAAATCCCAAAAGACTCCCAAACTTTTGTGGACTTGGGATAGTTTTAAGAAGCAAGAAAAATATAAGAAATAATTTAGAGTTACAGAGCAAAGAAAACAGGCTAAAGGACTAATATCTGTATTTGTCCTCTTTATCTCATGTATATCTCCGACATGAGTAATTGCAACAGAGGATCCAAAATTTCAAGAAATAAGATTCTGCCCCACTACATGCTTCTGAAATTATAGGAAATTCAGAGAAAATAATGGCATTTTATCTAGCATTTTATCTTATGAATGATATATGATGGGAAAAAGGTGGCAGGAAAGATTTTAATTTTCCCCCCTGCCGTATTATGAAGCTATCTCTGCTCCTAATCTGTATTTAGTGATGTTTTTTTTAAAAAAAGTATATATTATGCAGCATTATAATTTTGATTAACCAAATAAAGAGTTGATTGTATCTGCACCCAAATGTTTAGAAAAGGAAGTGCTCTGCATTTCTATTTCCCTTTTAATCCCTAAGAGACCATAAATATTTGGGTGACGCAAATCTATATGGATTCTCATTCACTCCCACTACTGAGCACCCAAAAAAAGCAGACATTGCTGTAATTAAAGGTAGGAAACTTGTTTATATTTATTTGGCTCTCAGAAATCAGGTTGGATACTATCAACACTGTATCCAACATTCATATTAGAATTTAGTTAAAAGGCATAGAGACCCCCTGATGGACATCAAGGGCAAATAGCCTGTGAAACATAAAAATAATTTAACACTGTTTTGCAAGCTATGGTTCACACTGTATGATACTAAGATTTTATTTATGCTAAGGCATGCTTGTGTCACAAAAAGGTTGAACTTCCTAATTCATGAGAAAGGAAAACCTCTTCTTTGTCAAAGAAATGAAGAGAAATTATACGGGTAAATGAATGTGTGTTTATTCATGCAAATGGGACCTGACACAAGAGATTCAGTTGGCATTTTGTTTATATTTTATTTTAAATTTCAAACCTGTAAGTGCAGAGAACATCTGATTGCCAATTAAGGGGTAAGATGGCTAGCAGGGTTACAATGGTGCTTTATAAAATGTTTTCACTGTGTTTGACAAATAGTAGTTTTATTTGAAATGTTTTTTCCTCCCCTGCCAGAGAGTATTTGACTATATGATTTCCTATCTAAGGTGAGAGCCTCTGATGTTATAATGTGGTAGTACATATAACCAAAGAGAGAAACAATCTAGAACTAAGGAGAAATTTCTGAACAGTGAGTGCAATCAATCAATGGAATAGCTTGCCTTTGGAAGTTGTGGGTGCTCCATCATTGGAGGCATTCAAAAATAGACTAGATGATCTGAAATGGTATAGGGTCTCCTGCTCGAGCAGGGGATTGGACTAGAAGACCTCCAAGGTCCCTTCCATCTCTGGTAAATTTTGAATTTGGTAAATTTTATAAAACTTTTTATGACAAATATTATCATAATACAAAATGTCGTAAAACATTTCCTGTGATGACTCTGACTGTTTACCATTTTTTTTCAGTGAAGGCAGTACATTAGAAGCTCTGTAAATGTTGAAGTCTTTGAGGAATCTAGTAAGAAAATTTTGCTAGATGTCATGTTAGGTTGATTGTAACCAACCATCAATGGGAGTTTACTTTTTATTTAATCTTAATACAGAAGATGTACAGTGTATCATGTACAACTAAAGACTGCTATAAGCAAAGGGCTTTAGATAGTTTTGTAGCTCAACAAATCTATCTGGAAAAAAATCTATGGCTTAATGTCTGCCCTGCCCCGCCTCCTTGCTGGAGCCTCAGTGGAGCATCTATTTCAGCAGTTTTCTTGGATCA